>LAPY01002276.1:9992-20623 GCA_000970635.1 Eragrostis tef
GGCGGAGCAGGTAGGCGGCGCGCCAGAGCGCCTCCTTGCTAGCTAGCAACCGACAGCTGCTCCCCTGGGCTGGCACCTCGTCTCTGGCCGCTGCGCGTTCCGCGCATCGAGCAGGTAAAGCCGCTGGAGCACGCCCCAGGCTCTCTCTATCTGCCGTTGAGTCGCGTCCACAGGCATACAAAACTTAATGAAAGGACATATGTATGTTGACATGGTTTTCAAATGGCTATGGAAGTCATCTTGCCAACCTACAAGGGGGATGAAACTTAATGAAACTTAATGAAAGTCTTGTTTTGGCTTTTGCTACATGACAGAGTAAATACAAGGGGGATGCATGTTAAGAAGAAGTCATATGTACCCCGAATCTTATGTTTGTGAACTATGCATCTTGCCGTGGGAAGACACCCTGTGTTCCACCTATTCATCAGGTGCAACTCTGCAAGAGCATGTTGGGCTTCTATTGGCATGACAATACCGAGGCATCTGCAGTTAATTCGCCTAACCAAAGTTCTCCAGCACTTGATGCTCCTTTTTCTATGGACATCATCATACTTATGTGCCAGTCTATTTGGACTTCAAGAAATGATTGGATTTCTGGGAATATTGACCCCACTGTTGATGAGTGCAGAGCCAAGTTTTTCAAGGAGCTCAATATGGTTGTCCATAGAGCTAAAGCCTCTCGAGTCATTCAGTTAGAACAATGGATCCATGACAATTTGTAATAGCTTGTAGTTCTTTCCTTTTTCCTGTCTTTTTTTTTTGTAATACTCTTTTTGATACTTTCTTCTTAATACATATTAATCTGTATAGGGGCTTGCCCTCTAGTTCCTTAAAAAAAGAAAAAAACTATCTCATTGTTCCTAATCACACCGAACGCAGGCTAGCTTGATTGCTCCCTCATTGTTCTTAATATATATTAATCTGTATAGTAGGAATCCGACTTTTAGTAAAGTGCACACACGGAGTTGGATTAGGACTAGCACCCTGTTTGGCTGGGCTGATTCGGCTGGGGCTGAGGCTGATTTCTCTCTTTGAGTATTGTAGCATCTGGATGAGTTACTATAGCGTGTGAGGGGAACCAGCTCTACCCTCAGCCAAATCAGCCCAGCCGAACAGGGCCTAGGTTCTTCTAGAATTTTTTTTTCCTACTTCAACAAAGTTATAACAGCATTGACCTCATGTGACGGCATGGGGCCATGTGGGAGACGGTGCCAGGTGCCCTCGAGGATTTGGCGCACACGTAGGCTAAATTTCAGCTGCAGCAAGGTTGTGTGCTTGCAAAACAGAGCAATTAAGCCGAGCCTGTTCGAAAAGCCAAGCGACTAACCAATAACCAGTGATTACACTGCTGCGTGAACAGCCGGCACGGTTGGGGTGCTTGTCCAGCGTGTGAAGAGAGACAGAGTTGAGAGTTGAATAATGCATGATGACCGGGCAAAGTGAGATCAACTTTTTTTGGGAAAGAAAAAAGAGCTTGGATCAACTGAACACAAGTTGAAAAATACAGCGGAGCGAGATACTTTGGTGGATGAGAGTTGTGCGTACATTTTTTTAATCTTAGTCAAGTACTACATTATTAAGCTGATATAATCATAATAAGACCACTCGGAGATTGCGAGAAAGGCTAGAACTATGCGCACATAGTTGACTCCATAAATGGATCCATTTAAATTCAAGAGCTAGTTGTAGTCGCCTCTTCTTCCTCAGCAGCATTATCGTCCGTAGGTGAGACCTCGTCCTCTTGTTCTTCGGTGGCTATAACATTATCGCAGAATCAAGGAATTGCAAATTCGATTAGTGAAACAGATTAGGGGATATTTAATAAATTCAATGAAATTATCACGAATATCCATGTGAGCAGGTACGCACCTCTTAATTCTATCTTCATTCCATACGTTGATTTCGAGTGTGGGCTTGTTGGAATGGGCTTCAACTGCGTGGCTCAATGCAGCCTTCTCTTTCTCCGCGTCATCAGCAAAGGAACCATCACACCATAAACGAACTTTTACTTTCTTAAGCGAGGTGAGGTGCTCGAGACCCAGATTGTCACAGATCCTATTGTTATGCATTAAGCCCTTCATTACCTGGACCTTAAAATCTAGTACTTCAAGGTTTGGCATAACGGCCGGTGCTGCTACTATTAAACCATCCTTTATAGATCCAGAAGATAAGGTCACATAATCACTTCTATTACAGATACACAATGAAACACTGCTTGTGTCCTCATGGAGCACAATCTGGACAGTTGAATTATCAAACAAGCATGGTCTCAACTTCGGGAAGTTGCAATCAGCTACATTGTCGCTGGTTAATGTTACCGTGGACACTGTTGTCAGGTAGAGGTAACGGAGCTCTGGTAACCCACCCAATATTCTAAGAGCCTCCTGATCCATATCATACACATTCAGGAACAAGTGGGAAAGGCAGGCGAGGCTGGATGCCTTAATGCAAGATGGCAGGCTACAAAACCACACACTTGGCAGAATCAAATGCCGGAGATGCCTTGGGAGCACTGCTGTGTCCCATGCATCTTTATCTGACTGCTGTTCAGGTCTAATGAACCAACCGTCCAGTATTAGGATCAGGAGCTTGTTGAGGTTGCCTACAGATTGCAACAAATCTGATTGCATGCTCCTTTTAACATTGGGTTCATTACTGTTGTTGATCCTAAGCACCCTGAGCTCACTAAGATTGCCGAGCTCCTTCACAAATGGATCCTTGGACTTATCTACGTCAACTGGTTTTATCTGCAACTGCTCTAGGGACGTCAGCTTCTCTATTACCCCGTTTGGCATTCTCGTCTCCCGAGCACATAGGCATATCAGCTGCGTTAGCAGGCCGACGCTCGACGGCAATTGTTCAATGCCAGTTCCATCCAAGTCTAGTGTCTGTAGAAACTTCAGGCGCCCTATGTCTTCAGGGAGCTCAAGGACAGGCGTATGTCTTAGCCCAAGATACCTGAGATGAAGTAACATCCCAAGGTGCTCGAGATGGTACTGACCTTCATTATGTCTGCAATGCTCTAGAGCTAGCACGCGTAAGAATTTAAACCTTGAAAGCAGGACCCTGACATGGATATCACACCAACAGGCTATAATTGACCTCAGTTGTGGTGTGTCCATATGATTATCCTTATGTGTATACTCCATGGTTGTATCATGGAGGGCTAACCTTCGTGCATTATTTCCTGACAAGGTACCCTTACGATTGTCTGATATAGTGACAAAGTTTTCTTCATGTGATAAGGAACGGATGAGATCAAGAACCATATCATGAACACGGCAACCATAGGTAGGAAAATAAAATAGGGTGTCATATTCCGACTCATCCGCCTGGATCATGCGTCTATTTATGAGATCATGTAAGCATCCATAGTCTAACTCCACCATCTGGATCATGCATCTATTTATGAGGTCGTGTAAATATCCCTCTCCTACCTCAAGTAACCCAAGTCCATGCTTTTTAGTGACAAAGCCTTCGGCTATCCACTTTTCTATTAAAGAACCTTTCTCAATGAAGTAATCTTCCGGAAATGCACATAGGTACAATAAGCAGGTCTTTAGGTGAGAAGGTAGATCATAATAGCTAAGGGACAATATCTTCATTGTAGTATCTACTTGTTCATTATGTTTATGCCCAAGACCAATAGTGCTATAAACCTCATACCATTCTTCTCTTGATTTACCCACCAACAAACTAGCCACTGTGATGATGGCTAATGGTACACCATCACATTTCTTTAGAATCTTTTTAGATACCTCGTCTAGTTGATTGTCAGGGTACTTGCCTTCACCACCAAATACCTTTGCATAAAATAACCTTTTGGAGTTATCATATGAAAGTGGTTGTAGATTGTAAATCTCACCAGTGGTGGCTTGTACCTTCCGAGTAGTTGTGATTATTCTACTTCCACTATTATTGTCAACCAATGCCAATTTGATAGTCTCCCAAGATTTCATCTCCCATATGTCATCAACAACAATGAAGTACCTACCCATAAGATATTGAAAGAAGCCCAATTAGTAAAAGTAGCTGGAGAGAATATATTCAAAAGGAACACAAAAATGATCATTATCCAACAGTAGGCACCAATTAACTTGAATTAGATACATTTCCAAATGGCTCTTGCCCTTTCTGACCAGTTGGTTATATTCAGCTGACAATTTTTTTCTAAATATCAGTTACGGCATAAAGGAATAACCAACTATTATAATCAAACTTATCGTATCAAACTTTAGACATCAGTACAGTACCTACGTCATAGTTGCAAACTGACTAATCATTCTGTGCAAACAATTGGGTGTCTTAATTACCATACCTCTTTATTCTTAGGAACTCTTGGAGTTCGTTGATGAGCTGCCTTTCATCTAGTTTAGTAAATTTTAAATCCATGTATGTTTTTTTGTCAAGATCTATAAGAATGTCCCTAAAGACTTTCTTCAAGTCGGGATTTCTCCCAACCGGAACAAAAGCACCACCACTGAACTGTGATTTAAGCTTATCATACACTACTTTGGCGAGGGTAGTCTTGCCCAATCCTCCAGCTCCGACAATAGAAACTATCGTCATCTTGTTGTTGGACGCTTCATCCCCTTTAGACATCATCATGGACAGGAGTTCACTACTTGACTTGTCGATGCCAACGAGTTGTGTGCCATCTTTGTACATAGCCGCAAGGCGGGGATCAATAGTCGAAGTCACCGCATACTTGGCTGCAATACCGTCGACTTTGAACCTCTCACCTCGGTCTGTCGCCTCCTGGAGTTTCTTCCTGATGTCAGAAATTGCGCCGACAATCTTGCGGCGTTTGAACAGACTGCCCATCATGGTGAACAGGCCAGCCACCATAACCTGAAGGCGTTGGAACAAGCTCGCGTGGTCTGTGTTTTCATGGCCAGCCTCAAGGCCGACCAGGAAGGCGTCGAGGACGTCCTCCATGTTGTACGAAGCCTCACGGACTTCGCGTGCCCAGATCCTGGCCTGTTCGTCGACCTGGTCCGGCGGCACATCGCCCAGCTTGCGGAGCGCGGCATCCGCACTCTCAAGCTCTCGCGAGAGAGACTCGATTTGCTCCTGCACGCCATTCTGCAGGTTGTACTCTTCCCTTAGTAATTCGCCGAGCTTGGATATGAGGCTGCCCATCGACCCGGTCACCAGGTCATCCATGCTCACAAGCTCTAAGGATTAGCTTTCTTGCTATGGCTGGATCGTACTGTGGGAGCTTTAGTCTACCCGTGCCATGGTGGGGTTATGTATGTATAGTGTAGCTCTGTAGGAGTCCAACCAAAAGCCTTGCATATCGAGTGAACCATATTGATGATCGTGCCTGTATGTATCCATTTGCATATATATATATATATATATATATATGTACCGTGATTGATAAAAAAATATAGGGTTTTATCACAAGAATCTGACCAATTAAGTACGCACCAGTTGGTGGTGGATCATTTTTGAGAATTACACAGTACAACGCAGACGCTCAGAACACGCACGTACACTTACCCCTACGAACACACGTACGCTAACCCTATCCCTATGAGCACCTCTGAAGGACTGAGCACCCGGCAGATTTGAAGATTCCCAAAGTCACCAATGATGCCTCATTATCGAGGGAACGCCGTTTAACACTTGACGCATAACGCCGGTAAATCCTGAGAAAATCCCAAGAAAGATGGGAGCACCAGAATTTGAACCCTGATGGGTAGCGTCCCACCAGACCGTCCTACCATTGGACTACAAGCCAATTCGCATAGGTCATTGACATCATTGTGCAATAACGGTGAAGACTTTACATAAACCTGCGATCATGTTGAACTCAAAACATTATTCCCTGAGTAGAACTACATGCTGTGACGGTGGGCATATATATAATGGTGATCCGTTCCCCAGGACGGGCCCATGATTTAGAGTATGCGTATTCATTTTTTTTTGACAATCTAAATTTTGGATGGTCACAGAATTCAAGCTCTCTGTTAGGCAAGGTTTTCCAAGCATTAAAAAGGCAAAACAAAAAGGTAAAAAAGGAAGTCTCAGGATCACAAATCATGCGGATAAAATAATTCACATATATTAAGGGTTAGGATAAGGACAGTATAAACATTCATATCTTTGCCGCCGGTAAAGATAATGTTCGTTTACTTAAAAATACAGTTTAGTTACTCCTCGCTGGCATGTTTGAACAATAATGATCTTGATATATGAATTTTATGCTACCTGCAGGCCACGTACATAATCGCTGACGATGGCCGCGCCCACGCTGACATGCGTTGGTTAGCATTTATATTAAAAATACTGCAAAATAATCTTTTCAGTGTAGTTATCTGGATCAAGATATTATTGTGATACTCTAAAAGTTTCGTCATTACCAAACTGTAGTTGACATGCTGCAGAGTGCAGACCACCTGTGCTGCCGCAGATGCACCACAATGCATGGTTTGGACGTTTGGTAGCTTAGGTTAACACGTCCTGGTCAGAGCCATGAAGCCTAAGAAAATCCCGTTTGTTGTTATAATATCAACAGTAGTTACCATAAAATAGTTTTTTTTTCCACTCTCTATTCAGAGGCGAGGCTATTATGAGCAAATTGAGGGTGGGTGCTCACATGTATAGTTCCGAATGGCATCATTAACTTGGGTTGTTTAACATGGTCAAAATAAGCTGGTTACTGCTAAAAAAAATTCTCTAGCGTGGTGCCAGTGCACCACAGTAGATGAACGTGGCATCGCCCCTGTCTCCGTTGTCGCCAGCCCACATCGTTTTGCTATAATTTTCGTCAAAACAAGAAATTCACAAAAGACCAGCTTGACTTTGCATCTTGCCTACCATACCAATCAAGTATTGACCATTCTTCCCGCACACGACACAACTACATTATTACGGTTGAGCAATAGCTGTGCCAATTCTATAAGCAGTACCCTCAACGAACTGCTCTGCAAAATGCCGTGTGAAATGCATCGATATTTGCTCTGTTTCTCAAAGCAGCAGCGCATTTGACTGTCTTCAACAAGGATGCCTGCAGCAGCCCGAAGCAGAGGAAACTAAAGCCATTACAGAAATCTACTAATGATTAGCCTGTACATCAAACTACAGTCTGACGACTCGTTGCAAAAGTTGCAACTACGGTTTGCTTGTTTGATGATTTTGCTCAAGCTCTGTCTGTTTCGAGAAACAATGCCAGCCCATCTAAATTCTACTACTATCCAACCAAAATATGTATGTACTAGATGTGGTAGACATGAGGAAACATTTGATGACAATGAGAATAAAAATGAGGTGAGCAGCACATGTGCCACATTTAATTTGGCAAAGCATAACATACGTCTATATATCGCCCTTAGAAATTGATTTTCAGGGGCGGTCCATTAGCTGCGCGCCTCTACCACCATTTCAAGGGTGGATGCAATTATAACCTCATCTGGGAAAAAATGGGGCACCTCTACGTGCGTATGCGCCCACATCCTACTCATATTAACACCTCCAGAGTGATAAGCCATTAAATGGTCAGATTGGCAAATTCACCACCGATACATCACTTTTTTTTTGTAAATCATCTACCGCTTAAAGAACAACATAGTTAAATCCTAAAAGAAATCTTGAAAAATGTGAGTACTTGTCTCATACAAAGTATTTAAACCTGACTGAGTGGACTCCACAAAAAAGAGGCTTACTAACTGTACTACTTTCTATTCACTATAGATAACCACCATGCTACAGGGGAAGGCTAAGTCTATTTGATGGATCGCTCCTACTTGAATAATGGATCGCTCCTACTTGAATCAGGTGCTGATGGATATATATCATACTGGCATGGCAGCATAATTCCATAGTAATTAGACTGCAAATGAAAACAAACTATAGGTACAACAAAGTTTAAGATGACACAGAAGCAATAAAGTTGGTCACTTAAACTTTGTTATAGACTTTATTGCTTCAATAAAGTTTAAGATGACACAGAAGCAATAAACTATAGGTACAACAAACAACTGATCAAGTCCAGCAAAGTACAAGGCGACACAGAAGCAACGAATCAGCCTGTAATCCCGAATACATTGTCGAGAAATTATTATGAAACAAACAATTGATGAGTGCAGATATTTTCTTGGAAGATCTTGTTTGGCTTGCATCAAGACCACTCTGAAGGACTGCATAAGGTTATGCAGTTCCAACTGCTATATACATGCCTATATCTCGCAGTACGTAGTAATAATCAGTAAGTTCCGTATGAAGTTGTGCGAGTCTATACATAAGGAATTTCTGATATATGGGAGTATAGGTAAATGGTAAATGCCCGTATAGAGTGGACTTTCCACACGCGCGCGCGCGCGCACACACACATGTATATGACTAATACAGATTACAGTGTCTTTTAATTAAGTCTTCATAGATATTGATGATGTTTGTATAAAAAGGACATTCACCCATGGATCTTAGGGCCTGTGGACCACAGCTCTAGCTAGTTTGATTCTGTACTTTTTGTACACTAAACTAAAGTTTTTTAAATTTTTATATTTAGTCTAAAGTATAAATAGAATTATTCATTTAATCTTTTCGAAAAACCTCCTACTCTATATCAAAGTTTTTTTTTTGGAGCAGGAAGAAAAAATCAACAAATTTCTTTAAGTTATAGATGTTTGCCAAACAGGGTCTTAATTGAGGATCACCGCCGATGCTACTTCTCTGTTAACGTGTTACTAAGTTTTTGTTCTGTCAACAAAAATCGGTAATAAAAATCAGGTATTTTACTTACACTTGTCTGGTTCCTTGGAGTGTAAACCACATGTATTTTGAGTTCTGAAATCCTTGTATTTCCTGTATATGAAATTTCTGTGCGTTTGACGGTACCCTTTGCCATAGCAAGTTCTCCTGTCCCTCCAACTATGCTCCACTCACCATTTATTTGGGAAGTTCCAGATATTTGTAGTGTGGACCCATTGAACCTGTGTTGTGCACAGAAGCATTAAAAATTATAAGAAATGTTTGCAGTACAACTCCAAAAGAAATCAATGGTGGTTTTGATGAGTAGGCCTTTTTTTTTGAAAAAAGAAGTCAAACTTGTGTTTAACCATAATGACGTCGTTTTTTTTCTTTTGTAACCGACAGGAATTGAACAAATGAGTATCTAATAGTTTCGTGGAGATATTAGGAAACATAATTATTATCTATTACAGTAATAAGATCTAATTGTGCTATCGAGATATTAACAAACAGAAGTATTGCCTATAAAAGTAATAAGTACCTAGATATTATGTTTGAGAGAAAGCTGCGGAAGTACAGTATTGTCTTGTGCTAAAGAATAAGCTCTCACCTTTTATCCCCGAACACTAGTCCAAGGGAGTAGTGCCACACATAATTGGGATTTTTGGTAACTAGAACACCTGTGCCCTGCAGATGACCGACAATATTTGCATTGGGACCTGGTCCATCGGTTACAGGCCATGAAAAGACCCAGGTTGTACCCATTGGCTGCCTATCTGTAATGGTTACTCCGTTGATGTCCGCTCCAGCATACACCTCCTTGTTATACAGGGTCATCTTAAGCTCACTTTGAACGGCAGTTACTGCGTAAGAGGCCATGGCTAGCGGGAGCGGGAGAGGAGAGTGGGTGGGTGTGATCCTAGAAAGGTCAGCTATTTTCCTCTTTCCTTGTGTTAAGTGAGGAGGAGGAGATGGCTAGCATTTATAGATGGAAGGAGTGAGGCAGTAGCAGAGACAGGATGCATGGTCTCACATACCGGGTATTTCATTTTTCTTTAATGTGTAATCGTTCTATCTTTTTAAAATAAAAGTAGAGTCTTAAATATTAGGCAGGAATCAACATCGACATATGGACCCATTGCAGAACAATGGGCTTGTGGGTAGGTTTATCTGAGCATACGTAGAACAATAAAAGATGCTCCATTCGTTCAAAAACACATGGCATTGTAGCCTTACTTATTTTTTTTTCAAATTATATGCCATTCTCACAACCTAATTCATATTTTTCTCTTCCCAATACAATATTTTCTCTTTCTATGACACCTCTATCCCTATCTCTCTTCTCCTCATTTTTAATGAACCTATCTTTTTCACTTTTTCTTAATTCTCGTGCCCAACTCCAAAATGACATCTAAAAGTGAACAGAGGGAAACCATGCATGTGCCAACTGGAAAGATATACTCCCTCTATTTTTAAATTATTGACACTATTAATTTTTTTTAGATGTTTGACTACTCATCTTTCAAAATATTATTAGCTCAAAGCAAACTTATAAGTTATTCAAATTTTATTAGTAATAACAATATAACTAAATATATGATAATTTTATAAATATTTTGAATAAGATGAACGATCAACATAACTCAAAAAGTCAACAACATCAACAATTCAAAAACTGAAAGAGTATACATTAACAGCATCCATGAAGTGTCCATAGCCGCCTACCAAAGCCGTGGGTTCACACTTGTATGCGCATTGGTGCCAATAGTTTATTTAACCTTTATCTCAAACCTTTTTTCCAAAATAAATCGAACTTAATTTAGCCTTGTCCTTTTTCTTTCTCATTTTTCTTCTCAATGTAGCGTCTCCGCTAATCGCAGGATCGAGTCGGTCTGTGTCGGTGAACGGACACAACAGTACATCACATAAATAAC
>LAPY01002276.1:60909-78490 GCA_000970635.1 Eragrostis tef
GGAGCTGTTAGGCAGCCGGGATCTGATTCAATGACGGGAGAGATGAACTAATATGTTATTGCTGCAAGGTTATAATGTTGAAATTATGTTTCCCTAATCTGGGTTGTTACGCTGATGTTATACGGTTATAGAGTACAAGTATGCTTCTCACTGCATCTAATATTCTATTCTGGGGGCGCGTTCGTTGCGCGTGTTTAGACCCCTCTAAACTTTAGCACTAAAGAGAATCTTATTATTTAAGAGTACTAAATAAAGTCTATTGACAAAACCTTTTTACAGATGGGTACATATTTGCGAGACGAATCTAATGAGCCTAACTAATCTATGTTTTGCTATAGTAATACTACAGTAACCATTGTTTAATCATGGCTTAACTACCCTCATTAGATTCGTCTCGCGATTTAAACCGGGGGTTCTGCAGTTAGTTTTGTAATTAAAGTTTGTTTAAAACAAGATTTTTTTTGTTTAGACCTTTCTAAATTTGCCCCTCTAAAACGCCGAACGCGCCATAGGTTCAGATAGTCAGTCTAGGGCCGTAGAAGCTCTGGGACCCCCATTTCGTATTGTAATGCCGGTGGTACTTACCATTTCAACAAGAACGTTCGACTCTGTATTTTGTCCACTGAAGAAAAATTTCCCATTTTCTAGGACAAGACGTACTAGCAGTAGTAAAAATGCAGTTACCTTAAGTGCTTCTGCAGTACAATCAGATACACACCATCCATTATCTACCGTTGACAGTGTCCATGAACCTTTTGATCTTTGGCGGTAATAATTTTCATAGTCAGGATGGTTTTCACACACCTAAGTAAAAGGAACAAATTATGTAAAAATTTTATATGCATGGTCAAACTTAACTGGATCACGAAACAAAAATAGATAACACACTTAACCTGTGAACGTTTTATGAACTCATGAGCTTTCTTAAGTGTTGGAGAAAACTCGTTAACAAGTTTCGTCGAGTAATACGCTTGGACAATAAAAGCGGTTTCCCAGGTTTGAGTGCCATCATACACCTAGAATAAAGAATGTCTTGTGATAAGAAAAAAAATAAAGAATGTCATCCAAAATTTTTAGGCTAAAGAGTAGAGTTCAACCAGAAAATGAGGGAGACTTAAATATAACATTTTAGAAGTCCAATATTGCTTCAATTTAATATGAATACTATGTATGCAATATTAAGTGCCACACAAATCATGTAGGAGTGTAAAGCCATTTCTAAATCAAACAATGATCCTTAAGTTGCCCTGGTTTTGGAGGGCCATAAAGACATCACGCAGGCCTTATTATAAGCAAGGCTATGCTTGATGGGCTTTACTATGTTATATCAGACATGTGTTACGGGTCACATTAGAGGGCCAATCCTATATGTAGGGCGACCTACAATTAACATTTAATAGATCAATGTTCGGAATTCGTGCAACGGTTGGGATTCGCAGAGGTGGAAAGTGGGAGGACCAGATCTGGACACGTGACGCGCTCTGATTGGGGAGAGTGGGAGGAGAGAGAAAAAGAAACAGATTTCAAACTTTAAATGCATTTTTCTCCTAAAATATAAGTCAATTTTTGAATTCATTTGAACCTACATGTTTGTTACAGTTAATTCTACAAAATGAGATATGAATATTTTTTATATTTAAGTTTTGAATGTATTGTGTCAACATTTTATTTCCATTGCTCAACATTTTAGCTATACTATGTCAACATTTTCGACGAGATGTTGATTTTGTTGCCTGAAAATGTTTACACAGATTTACAAAAATGTTAATAGTCGGTTGGTAGGCTAAGTTTTCTTAACGCACCGGATTTGATGGTCTATTGGGCAGACCTACAAGTTGAATATTGTAGGTTGCTCTATGCGTAGGAGGTCCCCACATTAAAAGGGGTGTACGAAATGCCAATCATGCATCACGTTGCATGCAAGATATCTGCAGGAGAGGGTTTGATATGAAGTCTGCCATCTAGGGCAATCCTCCATCTCCTCTCTGCCAGCAGGATACTTACCATAATGTAATATCAACATTAGCTGAAGACGGCCTTAATCTCCTATCCAAGCCTTGCCAGCCAGCAACTAAATTTAAAGAACACAAAGGTCGTTTCCTTCAAGTTTTTGCACTAAAAAAAGAGGAAACTTCGTATTGCTGCCTTTTGTCAAGCAGCTAATACCGTGTGCCTTGTATGTCTGCCATGCCGGTTTATCATTCTCTGCATATGGTAATGATATATGTCTTCTTCCTCGTGCATGGCATGCGCGTTGCCACCCCTTGCCTGCAGCCCCTAGAATGCATTTATTTGTAATCCTAGACATAGAAGGGTGGAGGAAGGGAAGCTTGGCTGTGGGCGACGTGTGAGGATGGAGCAGCGCGGTGCCGCTGGCCCCAGTGGTGGTGCTGAAGGGCACTGGGCACTGGGCAACAGTACCACAGAGCATTTTATGTTCTGACCGCAAATATACATTTTGCTGAATGTATATGTATTAAGTTTATGGATTTTTCAGATAAAGACTGTCTACTTTGTGAAGCAAACAAAAGTATCCTACTGGCATAAAAAAATAGAACAACTCAAGGCCATGTAGAATGTGGATAATTGTACTACAGGGCTTATCAAGAAACTACTTACCTTTGCTTTCATACCATCCTCAGCAATCCATAAGTAATCGTAGATCCTCGGAAGATGCATCTTAAATGCATCTGAATTTGGATTTTCTATCCAACAACAAATCATATTCAGGGCCTACACCAACAGACAACTAACAAAGAGGTTAGTTAATTAAACTAAGTACTTGTTCATGACTCAAAGTATTGTCATTTTCTTGTAGTAGGAGTTATGCGAGTTTCCAATGAACAGTAAATCATTGTGCTAGGTTGAAGCTGAGGTTAGGCAGGTTCAGTTATTGAAGATTGTAGTGAAATAGGGTTGGCCCAAATAAGAAAATTTATATATTGTCCGAATTGATTAAAGATTGTTCACTACACAAAAACTTTATCACAACGTAGCAAAAGTGAAATAATTTTTTTTCAAAGCTCAAGCAACTTTCTTGCTTACATTACCTTGTTTATGGGGCATATACAGATATAATTAGTACTTTCATCTTCATAATGGATATGTTCCATGATGCCTCTCATGGCCACATCTCTTAGTTTATTGGCTGGCCAAGAATTTAGAATTGGTTCCACAATATTATTAACGCAAGTCCATAAAGCATTTTGTACCAATGAACGTGGATAGCGAAGGTCTTCCTGCGCAAAAGAGAAGAAACAACATATAATCAAGCTGATAAATATGTATATATTCCTTCTTCTTAGTTTTAACCACGATTCGTAACAACTTTTTATGAAGTTGTTATTATACATATGTACATTACACAGAAAACTTAAAAACTTTGTTATGAGGAAGCTTATGGATTCGAGTTTTACATTCAGTTAATCAAGCTGTTATCTTCTAACGCAGCCAGTCAATTCAGTAGAGCTCAACACCTTTTTCTTTCTTCGTACCAACACACGATGTGGCAAGTTACTTGGTAGTTGCTCGGACCACAAATGATTAAAATTCTCCTTTTGTTTCAGTTTTTAACACACGATGCTAATGTTCTGCTTGTTACTTTACTTGGAAGCTTCTTTTGGTATCTAAAATAATAAAATTTAACTGTTTGGTAAATACTCAGCTCACTGACCAAATTCAGCAACATAATGCATCATAACCACATCAAAAAAAAAATCAAACTAAGGGTAAATAAGAATTTTTCTTCAATTTCTGTGCTTGTCAACAAAAAGTCCATAAATACTGCTTATATGAGAAAGAATGTTGAATTTAGGAATTATACATAAATTTCGTTAAAAAAGCTAGCGCATGAACAAAATAGTTTTTTTCGGTGACTTAATCTGTGCTAACTGCACTATTCATGTGATTATATAGTTTAGCTTTTACCAAGGCTGAGTACATACTAAGAACAAGTGAAACCTTAATAAACGAACCTTAGCACAAGTATCACGAGCTTTTGTCCAGTCAACCTCACTGTATGGTACATCATATATCTCATTTCTTATTGCTGCTATTGTTGGTGTTATTGGCCCAACGAATTTACGACCATAGAGATAAGCCATTGGCATGTATACCATACGGGTAAAACACCAGAATTGTCCTGTGGAAGGGATATGTTGTCAGCTTCAATTCGAAACATTCCAATTATAAAACAAGCATTAGAATACGAACTGGTTCATTTATAGATGAGAGAACTATCTATTTACAGTATGAATTTAGTAAACAAACATTTGAAATATCAAAGATTCATATGTTGAAGAGCTTTCTTCAGTTGTACACTTCAATCCAGCAGGGACAGGATATAAAAAATGGCCGGGTATTCTTTGAATTTAAATTTAAATCCACATGAAACAAGTAAATTAAATTTCGAATAGAAAAATTGAGCCATTGAGGATCTTTATTGTCTTCCCCAACAACTATGCAAATTCTAATCTCTCCCCATTTAATTATGTAGATAGCTTTGGTCAAGTCATCATAAATTTTCTTGACAAAACTCGTGAAGTGCTTATGTTAAACTATTTTTTTGCTGGAAATAAGGATAATAATTGACATGCTCCTGGAAGGACATTATTGATCCTGTTGGAGATAATTGCAAGATTTCCCCCTATTTCTGTTTCATGAATTTGAATTGTCCGTTCGCTCCTACTTTTTATCTTCGTTAAGTGGTGACCCATTTTGAAATTTAAATATAACAAATCAATTGAAAAATAGTCAAAAGAGTAGAGTGCCCCGGCCCACCCTGTCTTCTCCAAAGAGAACCCAACTCAACCCGACTTGGCATGCCCTCCACTTCCTCATGAATAAGGTGGTGGCAGGAGTACAGCGCAGCATGCCAAGGCATGTGCACGTGCAAAGGGTGGGCACCGTTGTGGTCTGTATCGGCTTGTGTTAAGTCACAACAGGGGAAATTTGGCATCTATGAAAAAAAATTAAGGCAAATTGTAAAGTGTCTATTTTATCATGGTCACCACCCAAATGTCGGTTCTTCCTCTGGCTTGTTTTGCACAACCGTTGTTGAACCACAGATCGGTTATCTAGGCGTGGCTTACCTCTCCCAGAGAAGTGCCCCGTTTGTGGTCAAGAAGATGAAACCATCAATCACGTTTTGATCTCATGTGTTTTCGCAAGGCAATTTGGGTTTCATGTCCTAGGACATGTTGGTTATCAGGCATCAGCCCCTCAACCAACAGAAACTTCCTTTGATCCCTGGTGGGAGCAGGTGATCGGGACATAAAATGGACTCAGTCAACAGGGTTTGAACTCTCTTGTAGTGATCGGAGAATGGATCTTATATGGAACCACCGTAACAGGTGTGTGTTTGAGGGTGATTCTCCGAACCTTGCTGGTGCGCTGACCCATTTTGGCGAGGAGCAACGGTTATGGGTGTTGGCTGGGGCTCAGGGATTATCCCTCCTGACTGCCCCATCTGCCCATCAGATGTGAGTTGAGTTAATCAGGTCGCCAACATACCGGTAAAAGGCACGAATGTAATCTTTTGTATTTTTTATGGTGTGGCGTGTGTTGGTTCTTGTCCCATTTGTTCTTAATCTAATGAAGCCCGGCTCTCCCGCATTTTCATGAAAAATGTAAGGCACCTATTTTGCAAAGTCTCGAAAGGAGGGGTGAAAATTAGAGAACTGAAAACATGGATAGTTACATTTGCCTCTTAGAACTGTTGTTGAGTGAGTGGACCGCATTTAATTAGTTACCAGAGGACTCAAGACGGCCACAATAGCTAGGATGCTTGCATTTTGATTGTCGCCACATGTATAGTTGCCAAAGAATATCTATACACATCTGTTTAAGTACATGTCCATGGTTTTTTTTTTTTTAAATCTTGGGCATGTAGGCCTGTTCTCTATAAATAACAACAAGCGAAGGATATAGACAGACAAATATTATCTAACTACAAAGTTTCAAAGCAGACGGTTGTTTCTACAAACGGACATTTTGTGACAAATATTATCTAACTACAATTCTTCAAAGCAGCCTAGTCGACAATTGTTGTATACAGGGCACACCCAAATACCCGATATACTTCTTTCTAATGAAAAGCTGTTAGTTACAGCTCTTTCACCGCAGAAACATTCATTTTGTGATTCTAAAAATAAACCGCCCACTCCACCTGCGGTAGGGAACTACTAATTTGTTGGGTCTACAACTATCTTGGATGGGCTACTAACGAGTTAATTTTCACGATTTATTTGTTGCTTTCCTGTGATTCTAGACACGTGTTTGAAATCTGGGTCTCTCTGTGTTGAAATCGTCTATATCCTTCGCTTGTGGTCATCTACAATTCAATTAGTGAAGCATAATTTTATTTCTTAATATTAGTAAAATTAGCATTTTTCTTCCTTTAGAAAGAAAGCGCTTGCCCTTTTTAGCAAATTTCTTCCTATTTCACACTATTTACTGAAAACCAGGATAATATTGACTTGAAAAAACATAAACGATTTCTAGGAAAAAAAATGATACATATAAACATGACAAGGACAGCAGTAGTGATGTATAAGCACGTTCTATCAGAATTATCCAGGGAAATGAATTCAGCACGTACCTGGATGAATTGGCAGAAAATTCGGTACAACCCATAACTCAGGAATGACTGAATTATTGCCAGACCAGTCATACAAACCTATCAGCTTCATTTGAAATGCGAGTATCGTAAGTCAGCTACTTCTTAGCCAGTAAATAATGATTTGTATAGAAAGTTTTTATAACAGTTTTTAGTCCACAATATTTCAGTCAAAGTCCAGCAAGCGGTATATCTTCTCGCTCTTCGGGCTGCTCTAGCTACCCAAAGGATCTTCAACCATACTTTCCACTACTAGAAACTCAAATTCTTGCAACAGAAAAATTCCATCAAAATTTGAACCAAAACATTCAATCCTTAAATGACTTAAACACCCTAAACCCGACATCCTGTTGGTCGATGTGTAGTTTCTAGCCAAGTGGTTGCTTGAGGGCGCCATTGGTATCGGTGAAGCAAATGCCAAAAAGGGCATCCCGACATTAAGATGGTTACTAAACATATGGTCCCACATAGCTGTTGAAGGAACAATTTGAAATATAGATATCGGGCCTACTTTCTTTTACAAACACTTGGATATATGATAGAATTTATATAATTAATTTGCTCTATTATGTTAGCAACATACCGATAGCCAAATTTTCCCCCATTGTGGCATTGCTGCTGCGCTTCCATGAGATAAAATCCAAGCACGACCTTTGGTCAACGCGTCCTGAGTGGACGCTTCTCCAAGAAGCCTTAAGGTAACATAGTGCAAACATGATCCGAACATAGTGCTCGGTCCTAACTCATGATTGGCCCAACCACCATCTTTATTCTACAAGGATTATATGACAAAATAATTTATTATGGGATCACAGTTAATATTAGTAATACACATTTAACCTAATACTATCATCATTAGTTTACTAGACTGCTGCTGACGTGCCTGATGATTGTAAATATAGCGACACATTTCCTTGATGTGTTCTGCTGATAAAACGGTATTGAGCGATCCAGTGACGTATAGAGCAAATACCTGCAGAAATTCGGATAAGTGGAATACCTGTTAGTTGAATTCAAGCAAGAGCCATATAGTATGTCATTAATTAAATGTTAGTTGAGGACTGTTCACGAAAATATTTCATCGAACCGTCTATATCTAGCCATACGTAATTGAGTTCACTAGTCAACTAGTATTAATTTTTCAGATGTCTGTTCTGAGAATCATAACACGAGCTGTACACACACGCGCACATATTTTTTCACAATTTGTGATAACAAATGTGAAGTAACAACACCTAGGAGTAGGGAAAAATTTTTATCATATGAGTGAGTGTAGACATATACATGCACACTTTGTTGTGGAATGATTTTTTTCCGATTTGCTAAATAGCTTATTTAGCACCCAGCGATAAAGTCTCTTCTCCTAGCAATATCCACCAATCATTACAAAATATGTGAGTAGTTTCATCAAATAGCTATGCCTGCCAAACAATATACGTACGTACCATGATTGGCATAACGAACATAACTCCACTATAGTCGCATGGCCAATGACCGTCTTCCGCTTGCAGAGCAGCATGTTGATTAAGGGCACGCCTCAGTGATGTCAATATTACATCTTCTGTGCCCTGTGAAGTCTGTACGAGATTGATGGCCTGATCCTTCTGAAGATGGGTTTGTTTCGGATACTGCAATGTATATTTGTACACAATACTATTAAGCCGGTGCACATGCATGACATACATTTTGGAAACAATTCAACACGGAATATTCAAAACAATGAGATATTGAAGTTCACTATTGTCCATTGCCTGGCCAATAATACTTCAGCTAACAGTTACGCAGTAGGTATAAACAGATAGTTTCTTATAAATGTTTTGCGGGACACAGTTATTGTAGCAGAGGCATCATCCTTAAGAACACTATCAAAGTTAGGTGCCTTCGACATGAACATATTTTGAGCCTATTTAAACTTTAAAGGGAAAATTGGTTAAGATTGCATTATCCGGAAAATACCATGGTAAGACTCGGCCCTCGGATTATAGCATCAAAAAGTGACAGTGTCTCCGAAATTAGCATTCCAGCCATTTTTTGTTTGAACGGATGGAATTAATGTCGTATTTACTCTTTCCTTGCACCTGCTGCTCGCGATGCCGGCCAGGTCGCTCACCCATGCCGCTCGCGCCGCCGTTGGCCTGGCCATGCGCCCCACGGGTCGATCCTGCTTCTCGCGCTGCCATCAGCCTGGCCGCTCGCCCTTGCTGCTTGCGCCGGCATCGACTCGGCTTCCTGCCCCTTGCTGCTCCTCGCGCCGTGCTCTCGGGACACTCTCGGGACTCGACTACTACACACAATGTATCCTCCCAGCGAAACTCTCGGGACGGCCCTTGGGCCCAGCTGCTCATGTTGCCATCGGCTTGGTCGTCCGCCTCACTGGTCCATCCTGCAGCTTCTGCCTCCGTCAGTCTGGTCGCCCGCCCCTGCTACTCGCACTAGCACTGACTCGGCTGATTTTGGCGGATGTCAAATCAATAAATGACCACCAACTTAATGGTAAATAAAACACAATTCATCCTGAATCTATGCATATTTAGTTTTTTAGCACATATATGCATATTTAGTTAAACTAATAAAGTTTTATGAATTCTGAATGGGTAAAAAATGAAGGAAAATGGATCTGTGTCTGACCGGCCTACCCCCTAAACCGGCCAACCCACTCTGGCCCTCCAATAGCCCCGTCCTTCCCGTTGTAGGTTCTTCACAGGCTTGACATGAATCAAAAACCCACTCGAATTTTCCATCACCGCTATTCTAGAAGGTGGACTAATGGGCCTTAACTTGGCCCCCCAGTTCAACTCTGGGCGCGTTCCACGCTTTAGAGGAGAAGATTTAGAGGGATCTAAACAAAAAAATCTTGCCTTAAACAAAGTTTAATTACAAAACTAACTGCAGAACCCCTGGTCTAAATCGCGAGATGAATCTAATGAGGGTGGTTAAGTCGTAATTAGACGATGGTTACGGTAACATCACTGTAGCAAAACATAGCTTAATTAGGCTCATTAGATTATATTTAATACTCTTAAATAACAAGATTCTCTTTAGTGCTAAAATTTAGAGGGGTTTAATTGTGGTAAACGAACGCGCCCTCTGATACACCCAAGCCTGACTTGGCCCCCAAATCACGCCATCGCCTTTCACACTCCTACTAGTAACCTTGCTCAATGGAGATTATAAACAGAGGATCTTAGTAGTAGATGTAACACACCGCGTCTAAAACCGCTTACCGTCCAGCTCTCACGTGGGGCGTACACGCGCATGCACATAGCACTACTCTTATGCTTTCGTTCTTACTTTGTGTAAAAGAGTTAACCCGAAGGTGCTATGTTTGGAACCAGCAAGGGTTATATGCTGACCCTCACCCACCTAAACAACTAACGTGAGACTATTCTCACAACCACACCACTTATGGGCCTCTTGGGCCGAAGCCACAACTACTAGGCTACAAACGTGCTTGGGTCTTACAGTCACCCTCTTAAGGGCTAACGTCCCGGCAGCACACCGCAAGTGGATATCCAAGATCTTCTCTCGATGCAACATCTATGCATGCTCCCTTCACAGGCAACGACACACATGCGCACGTGCAGCGAGAGTCAGCTTGGATACCAACTGTAGCACCTGACGTCCAAAACTGCTTACTGTCCAGCCCACACGTGGGGCGAGAACGCGCATGCATATAGTACTCCTCTTACACTTTCGTCCACAACCACAAAAGTGCTATGCTTGGAATAAAAAAGGCTTATATGCTAACCCTCATTCACCCAAACAACCTATGTGGGACTATTCCCACAACCACACCACTTCTAGGCCTCTTGGGCCGAAACCATAGCTACTAAGTTACAAACAGGCTGGGGTGTTAAAGTAGAACAATTGGCATCTCATCTGAGAAGTCTTTACATTAATCGTTTTGGTAGTGGAGTAAAAGTAGTGTTACTTTTGACGACATAGTATAGTATAGTAGAGTGAGATTGAGAGGGCTCTCAGGATTCCGAAAGCTTCTCAAAGTTTGGGTATAGTTTTCTTCTATTCATAGTTTATTATGCGTTATAAATCCACATGCTGACCATTGAACTTCATCTACAAATGATATTCAATAGTGTAACTAATACGGGAGTGATTGATTGCTCCACTCTACCTATAGTTATTTTAGTCCGCGAACTAGGCTCAGGAAAAGTTCTAAATGTAGCCATTTATAGTTAAATTAATTGTGGTAAACGAACGCGCCCTCTGATACACCCAAGCCTGACTTGGCCCCCAAATCACGCCATCGCCTTTCACACTCCTACTAGTAACCTTGCTCAATGGAGATTATAAACAGAGGATCTTAGTAGTAGATGTAACACACCGCGTCTAAAACCGCTTACCGTCCAGCTCTCACGTGGGGCGTACACGCGCATGCACATAGCACTACTCTTATGCTTTCGTTCTTACTTTGTGTAAAAGAGTTAACCCGAAGGTGCTATGTTTGGAACCAGCAAGGGTTATATGCTGACCCTCACCCACCTAAACAACTAACGTGAGACTATTCTCACAACCACACCACTTATGGGCCTCTTGGGCCGAAGCCACAACTACTAGGCTACAAACGTGCTTGGGTCTTACAGTCACCCTCTTAAGGGCTAACGTCCCGGCAGCACACCGCAAGTGGATATCCAAGATCTTCTCTCGATGCAACATCTATGCATGCTCCCTTCACAGGCAACGACACACATGCGCACGTGCAGCGAGAGTCAGCTTGGATACCAACTGTAGCACCTGACGTCCAAAACTGCTTACTGTCCAGCCCACACGTGGGGCGAGAACGCGCATGCATATAGTACTCCTCTTACACTTTCGTCCACAACCACAAAAGTGCTATGCTTGGAATAAAAAAGGCTTATATGCTAACCCTCATTCACCCAAACAACCTATGTGGGACTATTCCCACAACCACACCACTTCTAGGCCTCTTGGGCCGAAACCATAGCTACTAAGTTACAAACAGGCTGGGGTGTTAAAGTAGAACAATTGGCATCTCATCTGAGAAGTCTTTACATTAATCGTTTTGGTAGTGGAGTAAAAGTAGTGTTACTTTTGACGACATAGTATAGTATAGTAGAGTGAGATTGAGAGGGCTCTCAGGATTCCGAAAGCTTCTCAAAGTTTGGGTATAGTTTTCTTCTATTCATAGTTTATTATGCGTTATAAATCCACATGCTGACCATTGAACTTCATCTACAAATGATATTCAATAGTGTAACTAATACGGGAGTGATTGATTGCTCCACTCTACCTATAGTTATTTTAGTCCGCGAACTAGGCTCAGGAAAAGTTCTAAATGTAGCCATTTATAGTTAAAGAAACTACTACATCTTCCCTAGTGAATGGGGTTTTGGCCTAGCGGTTAAGGCACTCGAGTAACACCTCTGAGGTCTTGGGTTCGACTCTCTGTGGAAGCGATTTTTTTAGGATTTAATGGCTTTATGATTTCAGCTGTAGGCGACGTGCAGCATGACGCTAGTGATGACTTCGTTAATCTCGAGTATTTGCCAGCTCAGTATTCAAAGATGCTCATAGAGGTAGGGTTTGCGTACGTGCGTTCATAGGTGTGAGTATGCGTGCGTTATGAGTGTCTGAGTTGTATTGTGTAACAAAAAAAAGAAAACTACTACACTGCAAAGAGTTTAGACCCAAACACTTCGAGTGAATTTTATTCAACTCTTTTATTAGATTATTGTTACAATTTTTGGTTTTCATTTAGATGAGGATGCATGCAGGTCGGGGCTTCTATGCTCATCTCCTTGTTTATCCAGATTTATTTTATAAATAATGGCTAACCAAAAAGAGCTTTCCGATTAGATGCCTATGTGTTAAACCATTTTGTAAACGCTACTCCTAAATCCCTTAGACCAACCAAAGGATATACGTGTCAGTGTGTCACCAGTTATAGTGATAGGTGATGCGCACCAATGTGGACTGTCGCTTATTTTTGGCACACGGTTTGTGCCCACCATTTTAAAATTTATTGATCTGTTCTTTTTACCCGATCACTAATTATATATCACCGATTTTAATGAATCACTAATCAGAATTTGATGGTAGCAAACAAAGACTCCGTCAAACATGAAGACAAACTATTGGTATCCCTGAGAAGGCACTAAAGTCGTAAAGAAGTGCATTTTACCTGCATTCTTAGGAAGAGGTCCCGTGATTTCCTCTCAAACCGGTGCTCGGTGAACTCCCGCCTCAACCTCTCAACCTCGGCATGCTCGTCAACCGTGCCAGCATCCGGGACGAACTCCCACACCTGCCTGCCGAGGAAGTTGCTCCTTGACCGCAGCCATGGCCCGCCCCCCTCGCCGATCTTCAGTCTCCACATAGTGGTGCTGGCTGTTATCGAGTTTCGTCGCACGCGAGGAAGCTACCTTGGAAATTATAAACCAGTGGCCTGTATGAAGGATGCATGCGGCAACGTTATTATATAGCCTAGCATGGTGCAACTCCCATAATTATTATAGTCCATTTGAACAGGAGAAGGGGGAATTAAGAACAATTTCTCGAATCCTAGAAGGAATAAAACAGCTCATTATTATCAAAACTAACGTGGGGAGGTCAGCAAGTTGCTTATCACTTCGATTAGCAGTAATTTTCATCTAAGTTCGGCCCTGCCTGCCTTCCACATGTGCTTGGCCCATTGACTACCTACCTAATCAAGATGACCAGGCGTCTGAGCGGTGCAAGAGCGCAGCGGGTGACACAGCGGCGGAGGGCTGAGGGGTTTGGGTGGCTGTTTGGGGTGGCAGGGATTAGCGGCAGCGTCGAGTGTTCTCACATCAAAGTATTTAGCAGCGGCTTCGGTGTAGTGGCCGGGGCGCGGGGGGGGGATGGGACCGCGTACGTGCGTTCATAGGTGTGAGTATGCGTGCGTTATGAGTGTCTGAGTTGTATTGTGTAACAAAAAAAAGAAAACTACTACACTGCAAAGAGTTTAGACCCAAACACTTCGAGTGAATTTTATTCAACTCTTTTATTAGATTATTGTTACAATTTTTGGTTTTCATTTAGATGAGGATGCATGCAGGTCGGGGCTTCTATGCTCATCTCCTTGTTTATCCAGATTTATTTTATAAATAATGGCTAACCAAAAAGAGCTTTCCGATTAGATGCCTATGTGTTAAACCATTTTGTAAACGCTACTCCTAAATCCCTTAGACCAACCAAAGGATATACGTGTCAGTGTGTCACCAGTTATAGTGATAGGTGATGCGCACCAATGTGGACTGTCGCTTATTTTTGGCACACGGTTTGTGCCCACCATTTTAAAATTTATTGATCTGTTCTTTTTACCCGATCACTAATTATATATCACCGATTTTAATGAATCACTAATCAGAATTTGATGGTAGCAAACAAAGACTCCGTCAAACATGAAGACAAACTATTGGTATCCCTGAGAAGGCACTAAAGTCGTAAAGAAGTGCATTTTACCTGCATTCTTAGGAAGAGGTCCCGTGATTTCCTCTCAAACCGGTGCTCGGTGAACTCCCGCCTCAACCTCTCAACCTCGGCATGCTCGTCAACCGTGCCAGCATCCGGGACGAACTCCCACACCTGCCTGCCGAGGAAGTTGCTCCTTGACCGCAGCCATGGCCCGCCCCCCTCGCCGATCTTCAGTCTCCACATAGTGGTGCTGGCTGTTATCGAGTTTCGTCGCACGCGAGGAAGCTACCTTGGAAATTATAAACCAGTGGCCTGTATGAAGGATGCATGCGGCAACGTTATTATATAGCCTAGCATGGTGCAACTCCCATAATTATTATAGTCCATTTGAACAGGAGAAGGGGGAATTAAGAACAATTTCTCGAATCCTAGAAGGAATAAAACAGCTCATTATTATCAAAACTAACGTGGGGAGGTCAGCAAGTTGCTTATCACTTCGATTAGCAGTAATTTTCATCTAAGTTCGGCCCTGCCTGCCTTCCACATGTGCTTGGCCCATTGACTACCTACCTAATCAAGATGACCAGGCGTCTGAGCGGTGCAAGAGCGCAGCGGGTGACACAGCGGCGGAGGGCTGAGGGGTTTGGGTGGCTGTTTGGGGTGGCAGGGATTAGCGGCAGCGTCGAGTGTTCTCACATCAAAGTATTTAGCAGCGGCTTCGGTGTAGTGGCCGGTGCGCGGAGCGGTGATGGTACCGGAGCCGCAAGACGTGGACGATGGTGTGGAGTAGAGTCCCACTGTAACCGCCTCCAGTTTACATAAAAAAAAATTGCTTAAAATAATGAAATGTATTTTTTTATGATAAATGCGTCAGACGAGTACTAGAGAGTCCATGTAGGACCACATTTGATTAAAGTGTATCACTCGCTTCAACAAAAAAGAGGATGTAGGTATAATTCGTTTGTTTATTGTTAATTATATATGCTTAACTTCCTACTGCTGTACGGGATGGGATTCACAGTCCTACCAAGTAGGAACGGAATTATACTATAAACATGAGAGGCAGAATCTTCCTTGCAAACATACAACCAAGAGGAAGTACATATCAACTTGTTCGCCATAATTATGAGTTACATCTATTATTTTGATCCTTCGAATCGCTATATGTTTCCTTGTGAATAGTGTGCCATGCAATTAATATGTACTTCCTGAATCAGCAGATCACATCATAATGTTTGGGATTCAACTTGCTATTGTTTTCAGAAGATTCTTCATATTTATTACATGTTAAGTCAAGCACATTGTTCGAGTTATGTACTTTACATCTTAATGATATATCTGAATCACACTTATTAAACCATATCTGGACATCAACTTACTTTTATTTTATCAGATTCTTCACGATTATTGAACACTTAAGTCAACACCATAATAACGAGCTTCATCAGCCGTCCATATTTATATCTTAAAAAAGTGATATCTGAATCACACGTATTAAACCGTATCTCCTTATATCAACTTGGTTTTAGTATCGAAAGATTCTTCATGATTACGGATCACTTAAGTCAACACCACAATAACGTGCTTCATCCACTGTCCATATATTCCTACAGTACGGTAGTATGTATTTTCTTGACAATCCGTGCACTACTTTATCTACCATGTGAACTAGTGGAGCACTTGATAAGTCTGATCTTCTAGTGGTAACTTCCGTCTTTGAGTCTATCATGTGCCCTAACTACGATACCTAAACAATCAAGCAACGAAAGGGGGGATCAGTTTCCAATAAAACTTAACCGAGTGGCATATGAATGAGAAACATCACATGACAAGGTAGTCAAGATAACAACAAGAAGCTAGATGTTGGCGGTCGTTATCGACCAATCTTTACCACAAATACTAAGAAATGAGGCTCACATAAGGACAAAGATAGGATATTATTTTAAACTAAAGCCTTCCACGAGTTTTGGTGAATTTTTGTTGCAGTAATACATTTTCACTTAATCCAGGTTGTGGCCTGACATATCGACACCATCTAAGGAAAGAACAAAAATTGCACATGTACACAATTATATTCTGTCGGCGTTGGGAAATCTGGCCGATGAGTAAATTTAGACTGCACGCTTTGAGGGGTGTGATCGAGTTGGGGAAAATGAGAAAGATGAACACGGGGGTTATCCTTGTTCGGGCTATCGAGGTCCTACGTCCAGCAGAGGGTTCGATTCGTGTTGCTCGTAGTAGGGATTACAAGCTTGTTGAGAGAGGGAGAGGCTCCCAAGTCTCTAAGTGTTGAGTGGGTGTGTGCTCGTCCCCGCTCGAGCTTGCGAGGGCGAGAAGGAAGGAAGTGTGTTCTGATTCGGTTCTAATCGGTTCTTTCTCTAAGCGGGCCAGCCTTCTCTTTTATATCGTCCAAGAGGAGACTGGCCTGTTACAATCTTGGGGAAAAGTAAAATATATGGAAGGAGAAGAAGAAATCAGGGAAAGGAAAAAGGTTGATGGCTCGCTGTCGCTCCCCTGTAGGGCGCTGGTCTGGGGCCCCCTTCCCTCTCGCCTTCCTCTCCGGCCGGTGGTGATGATGGTGGCCACAATCCGTGGCGGCCATGGTGTCCGTGCACTGTTCGTCTCCTGTAGCGTCCTTGCGGAATGGTTACCTGCACTGTAGGAATTACGGCCTGTACTGTTGGAGTTACAACCTCCGCTGTGCGATGTGGGGAAACGGAGAAGCCGTGGTCCGAAAGACTCGTCCGCGACATGCGCGATCGCGGCGCACGAAGCCCACTTGCGTGCACAATAAAAGCGGCTTCTCTTCTATGCCTCGCGTGTCACCATCCGACCCTTGTTCTGTCACAGCTGTTTTGTAAAGGCAAAACAGATTCCCGCTTGTGTGCCAGGATCAAGTTTCACACAAGCAGTGACTTCATAAATGGTAAACAAAGTACATCCATATCCGAATTATTACAAAGTATCGTTATTACAAAGGACCCTTGGGTCTAAAAGAAAATTACAAAACATTGCAGCGGAAGGTAAATAGATAGCGAAGGCGCCCAAGACTCCACAGGCAATCGACCGGTGAACCGCACGCCTAGTACTCCGCTCCATCGTCCTGAGGATACTCTCCTTCTTCTCCTGTAGCTGAATGATATGGTGGGGGATAGCCGTGAGTACATAGAGTACTCAGCAAGTGGGGGAAAAAGATGACATGAAGGCAAGACAAGGAAGGCTAGAGGGTTTATTGCAGAAAGCACGTTTTATTTCACAACTTTAAAATGCAACCTATTTATTACTAAGTGTGAGGCTGAACCACCCAACCCATAGGTTCCAAAACTAACCGCCCACACCAAACCAACCAACCATGAACCATCCATATAGCCATCCAGACCATCAACCTTCTCCATCTTCCAACCATCCATCTAATCATGCGAGGGTTCCAGGCCGCTCTTAACCGTGAGCACGGCTGTCATGACAGTTTCACTTCTCTGCAGAGGTCGCACCACTTTACCCACAAGTCGTGATTTCGTCCCCTGTTGCCAGGTGAACTAGGAATCTCTC
>LAPY01002277.1:12335-34323 GCA_000970635.1 Eragrostis tef
CCCCTTCTGCCTCTCCAGCGCTCCACCAAAAAGTCCCACAGCCGCGCCCGTCCCATCCCATCCCTTCCACTGTCGCGTCCACCGTCTCCTGCTCGTCGCATGCGAGGGGCTCGGCTCGATCTGCTTGGCGAGGCGGAGCAGGCAAGGAAGACAGCTTGACGGTGGCCTCCTGCTATGGGCGTGGTGGATTCGGGGTACCCGCGACGTGGCACGTCGGTGACGAGTCGATCTGCGATGGATCTGGGGCAACGCGTGTCTCTTGCTCTGGGCGCGACTCTATCTGCTCGGCGAGGCAGAGCAGGCCAGGAGCGGCGGCTCCACGTGGCTGGCAGGCGACGTCAGCTAGGGTTCCGGCGGCGGCCGAGCGACGTGCGGATCCGCCTAAATTTGGGGGCTGCCATGGTGGGCCAGGCGGGTTGGGCCGAGCCCAGCTCATGCTGTCCACCGCTCCTGATTTTCTTTATTTTTATTTGTTTTTGCCCTCCGTCACTGCTTTTTCAACATTAGTAGAGGTTTGTCCGCCACTGAAAGCGATGATTGTACTAGTGATTCACGAAGTCATCATGGACGCCTCGCTATCGACAGAGACATCACTCCCACTGAAAACACAACGCCAATAAATCATAGAAAATTTGTTTCAAACCCAGAAGTTAAGGTTTTGCTGAGGCTTTTGTAATCACTAGTCTACAAGCTCTTTCGTGCCGATGACCTTGTTTTGGAATTATAGTGGGCTGCCAAGGCCCATTGGTATTATTCTCAATAATTCCTAAAAGTCTCAAAGGCCCAGTAGTGGATGGTGAGAGTGTAATCCTTTAGTACCATATTGCTAGTTTAGGTAGAGGAGGACAAACTTAAATAGAAAGTGCTTCATCTTCTCTTGCAAGTATGTGGATGAGAGGAATATGGAAGAAACACACACGCGCGAGCGTGACGAGGCTTGGGCAATGGGCGCGGCTGCGCATCACCTGTGTGAATGGTCCGTCGAAATCTGGCCCGCTGCCTTACAAGCGTGCGGCTTCCTTTTGCAGTTTTATTTTTGCGTATCCTTACTTTTTTTATGGAAACCGACTCGAATTGGGACGCTTTAACCCTAGCGGTTCTCCCTCTATAAATACGTACGGGCCAAAACACACCACAACACGAGTTAGGGTTTTGTAGCATCCTGGCCCGAGGCTTAATAAGATTGATAGAATACTCATATCAGCAAGTTGCAACTTCTTTTCCGGAAGCTCATCTCGAAAGAACTCTGAGGTTAAGCGTGCTTGGCCTGGAGCAATTTCAGGATGGGTGACCGATCGGAAAGTTCTTCCCGGGTGCGCACGAGTGAGGACAAAGTGCGCAGAAAAGATTTGTGTTGGTTTGTGAGAGAAGTCTTGAGATCGCGGGCCCGGCCTGGAAGAGACTGGACGCTATAGGTTTTGCCTCTTCCTCCTGCTGCGCCGTCGCTTGTAGTCTGTCCTATCCCGATCATCGGTGTGCACCGGCGAACGGGACAGCACGTCTCTGGAACCGTCGTCCTATGAGCTTCTGCAGCAGGAGAGTACGAATAAGGTTTTTGAGAAGCGCTCTGCGCGACTGATCGATCGCTTTCACCACGGCTCATCTTCCTCTACGTTCTGGCGGCGCTGCTCGTCATCATCTACAACGACTTGTGCGCCGCTCCGTCTTCGCTACATCAACGGTCATCGCGTCTACTGCATCACCATCTGCTACGGCTTCTTCGACTCCTCTAGAAGAACAGTATGTAATCTCTGAAACCATATTTGTCTATGTGATCCATGCTTGTACTATAGTACTACGAAGTATGATAGATCTTGCTCTGTTTATTATGTTTTTAGACTTGTCTAGATCTGGCGTAGATTTGTCTAGTTTAATCTACAATATGTTGTTTATAATTTATTTCTAAATTAAATTAAATCTAAAAGTGCTCCTACATCGATCTGACAGTGACACGACAGCGGTTGGGTGCTGGCATCGCAGCGTGACTCTCCCTAATGAAAGTCCAATTTGAAGTCTAACTTTAACCTTATATAAGCCCCCTTCACTCACGTCCCTGCCCATACCATAACTAACACGCTTCTGTCTATTGTGCGCTTTCGAAAGGAAACAGGAGGCAGCGCTGGTCTGATCTTCATCCTAGGGCAGAGTTATCGCTGCTGTATTTGACCTCCTCGAAAACCACGGTAAGAAAAAAAAATGAGCTCCTTCTGTTACAAACCATTGCCTTCCTCTTTTGGTTGGCCTCTGATCGCTGCTGCTTAGTAGGAGGCGGAAAAGGGCACGACGGGTTGCCGCAAGAGCAGCGCGTGATGCTGAGTAGAGAGGAAAAAAGGTAACGAACCAATTTGTTTTCCTTCTTGATCTTCCCTTAAAGATTGCTTTAAGGGCTATTATTTCGGGGTAATCGTGCTGGAGATGTTGCATATTTCAGAGTCCTGCTACAGGTCCGACCAGACGGTCCGACTTGTGACCGACTGCAACAATCGTGTGATGCAAAGTGATTCATTAGCCAAATCATACGCTAAGCAACCATAGATGATGTGCGGTTGTACTAAAGTCAGACACATGGGTCGGCTCCATAGCATTTTCGTGCCTACAAATTGTGCTGGAGATGTTGCCTCAGTGTTCGTTCAGACTGCACAAATCACGTTGGGGGGCTGCAGCGGCTGTGCGAGCACGGAGGCACCGACCAGCCCGCTGCCGCGATCTGCTGAGCTTTGACGATCATGAATTGAAATTACCAAACTAGCTTTTGTTAAATTAGAAAAAAAAGAAAAAAATACTATAGTACCTGGTATTTTTGGTACTGGTCTACAACTTAATGTTTTTTTTACTAGGTTCCTCTCCATTTTTAACCGTCATGCCAAACGCACGGTTATAATTAGCTCCAAACACCATACAATTGTTTTTGTGAGTCTAGGGCTCGACTCTGCAAAGGTTGTAATGACAAAACTTAGTATGTAGAACTTTTCAGTAAATTTGCAATCAGTACTTGAAGACTGTTTGCAATCAGTATTTGAAGACCGTCAAGCCAAACTTAGTATGTAATGACAAAATTGGTTGAGTGCAGCAGCAGGTAACCATGAGTCATCAGTTTATGAAGATTAACTGTTTTTTCAGTAGCAGTATAGCGTGTAAAACCGACTATTTCTTTATGACTTTGTAACCGTTGTTATTAACAATTAATTAATTTTCGTGATGAACACCAAAGTCGTAGGGAACCATGAGTTCGTTCAATGCCTCCTCTTCTGCAATAGTGACAAAAAAGGTCAAGTTGATTGTCCTGCAACATATAGACAGGTTGGTTTTAAGGGGTTGTTTTGGTATTTTCGCGAAGGACCATACGAACGTGCTATGTTTTGAGAGATATTACAAGACAGCGAGGTTTTAAATGTGCCATTGCTCCAACAGGCGCTAATGCCTCTAATCCTGGTTAGGTGAGGTTCCTTCGTGGCCTCCTGTTAAGACTTACTACTAGATTTGTAGGCATATGCATATTGTCCTAATTAACTGAAAGCATGTAACTCTATTTATTTGTATCATCTTGACAAGTCTGCAACCCTGCAATTGTGAAGGTACCACATAGCTAAAAAATCATGGTTTGTGCGTGCCTTTTAGTTTCACATGGCACGCTCTGGCACAGCCTAATCAACCGGCTCAAGAATATGCTGTACACATGACACCACTGCTTACCTTGGCCTGCGTATTAATATAATTTTTTTTTGCTAACAATGACATCCAAACAGGTATTACGAAGGGCCGCCCGCTTGCCCAAGTCATATGTGAAAACGGTTAACATAACAGGTACTACCTCCATTTTTGTTCTGTTGAATTTTGGACATGTGGTCATTCGAATGAACATTCAACTTGGATGATGTGTCTGACATATGAACTAGTGAACGGGGGTTGTTAGGCCAATCTCAATGGACACTTTCATCTCACACTTTTCAAGAGTGACACATCAGCATTGTAGTCTTATTCTATGAAATGAAACCGAATCTCTCAATGCCTACTTTCATATCACAGTTTTATAGGTTTGTCAGAACATTAAATTATTGCTAGATAGCCTTCAGTTATTGGTCAGTCCAATTTCATTTAGCTTTCATTGTGTTGGAAACAATGCCTACATCCTTTCATGGGTATGAAAGGCATCTTCTCTCTTTCATATTTAATTCCTTGCCATGTCACCATTTTTGTTGACGTGGCATCTAATTAATTGCAAATGAAAGTGCCACTGAGACTGGCCTTATGTAGAGCTCGGACCTACCATCTGTTTGATTGGGTCGGTAACACCTTCAATCTCTTAATGAGGAAGGAAAGTGGAAGTTTAAAAACTAAAGGTGCACCCACTTGTCTGTGAATTTTGCTTGTTTACACCAAACTGGAAAGTTTTCAATCTACAATAGAGGTTCTATCTTTATGAGTGGGTGTATCTGTTTTTTGAACTTTTACTTTCCATCATCATTAAGACAGATTCAAGGCGTGCATCAATTAATCAGATGGCTCAGAGCTCTACGCAACAACTCCCATCCATCCATCCAGTATATCATCAATTCATCATCCAAAATTGAATGTTCACTCAATGTGGTGTCTGTACAGATCTCTTCCTCCATTTCATCTCATTGTTGCCATCTTCATACACGAGAAGTGGATATGTCTCCTGCCATGGAGCACGCAATGGTGAGCATTGCCACAGGGGTGCTGACCCCTGTCATTGTGAAACTCTCCACACTGCTTGAGAAGCAGTTCCACAGTCTCAAGAGTGTGCGCGACGACATAGCGTTCCTGAAGGATGAGCTAAGCAGCATGAACGCTCTCCTCCTGAAGCTGGCGGACATGGATAACGACGACCTTGACATTCAGGTGAAGGAGTGGAGGGACCAAATACGGGAGTTGTCCTACGACACCGAGGACTGCATTGATTATTTCATGCACCGGATCGGTGATGGTTCCAACAGCGAAGAAGAAGCAATGGGGTTTTTGCAGAAGAACTTTCAGAAACTGAAGAAGTTCCTACGTTGCAAGAAGATGGCCGGCCAGATACTGAAGTTGAAGGCTCGTGCTGATAATGCAAGTGAGAGGCGCAGAAGGTATGCCATTGATGGGTCCATCACACGTTCCAGTGACAATGTACCCATTGACCCTCGACTACCAGCCCTTTATGCAGAAGCAAAAAACCTAGTGGGTATTGATAGACCACGAGATGAGCTCATTAATTGGTTAACAATAGGTGATGGAATGCCAGAGCAAAAACTAAAGGTTGTATCGGTTGTTGGACTTGCTGGGCTAGGGAAAACCACCCTAGTACGTCAAGTTTCTGACAAGATTGGGGATCAATTTGACTATGTAGCATTTGTGTCTATATCTCAAAAACCTGATATAAGCAAGATCTTAAAAACTCTGCTCATTAAGATCACAAAAAAGGATTATGTGGGCATAGAAGGATGGGATGATGAGAGGCTCATCAATACACTAAGGGAAATTTTCAAGGATAAAAGGTAACTCTTTTTATAGGTTGGCATTATAATTCTATTTGTTGTGCACTACCCCTATACCATATTCTAGGATCATTTTTGCTTACCAAGATTTGCGTAATCTTGATTTAGCTTGTAAACCCAAGATTCAAGTTATTAGGTAGGATCTTGATTTTTCAAGCTCCAAGTTATAGTTCAAAATTTTGTTTTGACCCGGAACAATTACAATTGTTATGTGGGACTGGGCCTCGAACTTAGAGTAACTCCAAGAGGTTAGGTAAAATGTATTCCATTATTTGATTTTAGCTAGTCTCAAATATATTCACTGCTAGCGATAGTCTAAATGCCAGAAGAGTTAAATGTCTCATAACTCATAAATATTGTGCCAAGTACTTAGTGCTTTACCACATGAGGATCATGATTATTTGCATCTCTTTTAGCCTTATGATTTTGTCACACCTTACTCATGTCACATTTCGAAATCTATTTAATAGGAATTTTATCATAACTGGAGTACATCTCAATCAGATTATGCACCTGTTTTTTGCCTTATGATTTTGTCACACCTAACTCATTTCACCTTTCGAAATCTATTTAATAGGTATTTTATCATAATTGATGACATCTGGAATACATCGCCATGGGAAACAATCAGGTGTGCATTCCCTGAAAATGGCCGTGGCAGTAGAATATTGACAACAACACGGATTATTTCTGTTGCTGAGACATGCAGCTGGCCTGATAATGAAAATGTTTATAAAATGAAACCGCTAAGTGAAAAAGATGCTGAAAAGCTATTTATCAAAAGAATTTTTGGTTCTGAGGATCAGTGTCCTTCTCAGTTAAAAGAAGTATCCTCTGATATCTTGAAAAAATGTGGTGGTCTACCATTGGCAATCATTACAGTGGCCAGTTTGTTGGCCAGCAACAAACCATACACAAAAGAAACATGGGAGACGTACAGAGATTATGTTGGTACTGAAACTGAGCCCTTCCTCAAAATGGGAAGGATTCTGTCTCTTAGTTACAATGACCTTCCCCACCATCTGAAGACATGCTTACTATACCTCAGCACATTTCCAGAAGATTTTCTGATATGGAGGGATCCATTGGTGAGAAGATGGATAGCAGAAGGGTTAATTGTTACTACAGAAGGCGGTCATAGTTTAAAGGAGGTTGGAGAGCGCTATTTTAATGATCTAATCAACAGGAGCATGATCCAGCCAATGGAAATTTATTATGACGGCCAAGCTTATGCTTGCCAGGTGCATGATCTGATTCTTGATTTCATTGTGACCAAGTCAGTTAAGGAAAATTTCGTCACAGTTATTCAGAATCACATACTGAATTCGCAAGATAAGACTCGTCGACTGACCCTTGATTTTCGTAATCATAGTATCATGGTCCCATCATCTATGGATCTTTCCTGCGTTCGGTCACTGATTACTTATGGGTCCACTGATAATATGCCGGTTCTTTCAGACTTTCTTGTTCTGCGAGCCATTGCTATAGAGGGCAATGCTAGGTTGGAGAATCGTTACCTCAGTGATATGGGGAGATTATTTCAGTTGAAGTACCTAAGACTGAGTGAAGTAAGCATCAGCGAGCTTCCAAAGCAAATATGCAAACTGCAGCAACTTGAGGCACTAGAGTTACGGCGTACCAGGATAAAGGAATTACCCAAGAGCATAGTTGAGCTGAAAAGACTGGTGACTTTAGTTGCTGATAACACAATCCTGCCAGAAGGAATTGGGAATATGAAAGCTTTGCAGAGGCTTAGTGGGATGATAATTGATAGCAGCATTCCATCAGATACGCTGTGTAAACTGGGTGGTTTGACTGAACTGAAAACACTGTGGCTCATATGGTCTGTCAGTGACACACACTGTGATCAGAACATTTACACGGTTAGCTTTGTTTCGTGAATCAATGAACTGTGCAGATCCAAGCTTCGGTGTCTACAAATAGGGAGTGCGGATGGTTGTTCTCTAGATTTCCTGCTAGGCTCTTGGCCTCATCCTCCACACCTTCTTTACAATTTCCAGATGACTACATACTACTTGTTTCCTAGGATCCCAGAGTGGATGGCTTCGCTCTCTAATGTCACCTTCCTGGATATCAATCTTATTTCTGTGGGGAAGGAAGATCTTGTGATCTCTGGGGCACTGCCTTCTCTCCTATATCTTTTGGTGGCGACTCAAATGATAAATTCTAATGAAAGGCTTACCTTTAGCAGCAATACATTCAAGAGCCTCAAAGAATTTTACTTCCACTCCTGGCATGATCTTGTGGGGGCATTGTTGTTTCAGCGTGGGGCTATGCCAAAGCTTGAAAAGTTTCGCTTGAACTTATGGGCAACCCAGGCAGCATCTCTGAGCACGGACCATTATCTAGGCCTTCAAAACATGGTTCGCCTGAAGCATCTCCTTGTGGAGGTAGACTGCAGGGATGCGAGAGCTGAAGAGGTGGAGGCTACAGAGGCTTCTGTTAGGAATGCCGTTGCAGTAAATTCCCTTCCTAGCCATGTACAGGTTGAAATCAAAAGAAATTGGGTGAACAGAATGGTGGAAGTTGGAAGCAACAGTAATGTGAATCAGATTGAAGAGACAGAAGAAAAGATTCACTACAACTGAAAGTCTGAAACTAATATGATCTGCGGTGCATACATGGTTTGTTGAGAAGTGGAGATGGAGTTTAGGTGTGTGTTTTCTTCACATCCAGTATTCTTTTATGGAGTTTTCCTTTCTCTTGTTATCACCCTGTAAAACCATGCGAGTATGCTTTCGGTCTTTGACCGTGTTAGAGGTTCAGATGCAAGAGCAATATAAAATTCTCGTGTGCTGACAGAATTGGACCCGAATAAGATACGAGGAATGATAGCAAAACGAGTTAGCTTTCTTTCATTTCTCCTTGTACGCATCATCACGGGAAAAATTGAAAAACCGTGTATGAACCAGCAGGTCCTCCGGGAGCTTGTTGGCCATGATATTGTGGACGAAAACGGGGAACGCATTTGCATCCCTGCTCGAACCAAGTCACACCGCCATCGCCGGCGCCGCCGGATTCGTCCCCTGAGCTCGAGGCGGGCTCCTCCTCATCCCCAGAATGGGTATCTTCGGCGTGGTCGTCATGGCTGGCTGTTGCCGCGGGAACTTGGTGGTTTCCTCCTGCTGGTCGTCTTCGTCGTCGTCAGAGTTGTAGTCGCCGGCGCGCTTGAGGAACTTCTTGGTGCGGCGGCGTACGGGCACATGCCCTTGTTTTTTTTTTTTTTTTTTGAGGTGCTGGCACATGCCCTTGTTGATTGTTCCTCGGCCTTTTGCGGGCCAGACGGGCCTCGGGATCTTCATTGGACTAGATGGGCCGCTTCGGTTTAGAAGTGGAGCCAGCGTGGAGTCGTGGCCCAGCCCAGTCCAACGCATGCGAGAGGAAGCCGACGTGCCTGACGGGCCTCTTTCAGTCTCTCCTCGGCTGCGGCGGCAAGTGATGGTGGCGGTGGGAGAAAAAATGGAGATGTTGGCGGCGAGGAGAGGGTGGCGTGAAAGCGACGCTCAGCAATCATGCTGCGAGCAACGATGTGGTGCTAGCGCTGGTCGGTGTAGCGTCCCATTTCTTTCAGATCGGATCTGTACATCTGGCAGCTTTTTAGAATCTCAAAACTATTCTTACAAACCACCACGAGTCTTTTCTGTGCACTTTGTCCTCACTCGTGCGCATCCGGGAAGGATTTTTCGGTCGGTCACTCATCCCAAAATTGCTCTAACAGATGAACTTCCAGAAAAGAAGTTGCAACTTATTGATATGAGTATTCTATTAAGAGAAAATATCAGGTGCACAAGAAATATTTGGTGCACATGTGCACAAACTCATTTAGAGCCATTGAATTGCATCTAAACGTCTAAAATAATGGGTAGGAATTTCCATTGATGAAGCAATTGTTTTTGAAAACACAATCTGGATTTATGTTTGCTAAAATCATGGCCGAGATTTTTCAAATTTTCAATATTTCACCATCAAGATTAGATCTTACGGTCTAAAAAGTTTGTGCCCATGTTCACCAAATAGTCTTTGTGCACCTAATATGTCCTCTTCTATTAATCTTATTAACCCTTGGACCAGGATGTTACAGTCGGTTTCAACGTGGGCGTGTTCGTCAGTCGTCACTCGGTCTTGATGAAGCACAAAGCCGACTGCAGCGTGGTTCACGATCGTCTTCCATCTTTGCAGGTGATCCTTTGCAGCGTGGTTCATGGGTATTCGAAAGTTTCCTTTAGTGTGTTCGGCAGGCTGCAGCTGCAGAGAAATAACTGCGAACACTGTAGCGACTGCAGAAACACTGTAGCGGATGCAGAAGAAATAACTGAAACATTGTAGCTGCTGCAAAGCAGTGAGGTGAACACCGCCCTTAGTTCTAGGATCTGATCTCTAGGTGTTTTCTGAAATGCCAAAGTGGATGTGTCAAAACTAAAAGCAACAGAATGACAGTGTAAAAGATCTAAAACCAAACGATTTTTACCTACAGATGACATTTTATATGTATACTGGTAGAATTCAAACGAGAGATATGATACTCCTAGTCCTACCAGCACAGATGAGTCTAATGTTTTGTATATGCATGTATAAGTTCCATGGATAGAATTGACAAGGCCAACAAGGGTAAGAAATGTGTGATTTTCTTTTCTTTTCTCTTTGACCTTTTTAAATGTTAGTGTACTTTTTGGCCTCTTAACTATTAAATCATGGCCTGTATACGCCTTCTAATTTCACATGACATGCTTCGACATAGCTGAGGAAACGGTACTCTTAATATCATATTCCGCAGCTAGCTCACCATGACACAGCTGCACACCTGTCGTGTTGGTTATAATGAGATAGTATATAGCTGCAGCTTTCCTATTAATTTTTAATCGTTAATATAGTAGCAGCAACTGGAAGCTCGTAGTCTTGGGGTTTGTATGCCTTTGTAAGCTCCATTTCATGGACATGATTGACAAGACCAACAAAACTTGTGAATATTTTTCCTTTTTTTATTACCTTTGGGCTCGTTACCCACAAGACTGCTATTGTAGTTTAAATGTACACCGCTAGCTTGAGAAAATTATGAAAGTTCATCATCGAGCTAGATGCACACTTCGAGCTTTAGAGAATTATGAAAGTTCACTTTCTCTCACGAGTATCAAAACCCATCTTCTGTAAAGTAATATTTGACGATAGATTGTGTAAAGTCAAAATGGGTTAATAATACTTGTGCCTAACTTACATATTTTAACAACTATTTTATTGTATTAAATGTCTCATAAATTTATTGTTGTATTATTGGCATTATTTTTCTGTTAGTCTATTTCCAGCTGATCGTTTTCGTAATGAAAATATTGTGTAACTTTTAAACTTGTATACATGTATTTTGGACCTTGTTATGTGCAATAGTGGGTAATTTTAAATATATGGAGTGTATTTTGGACTAATTTTTCATAGGCAATTCTATTTTTTTTATTAATGTGGTGATTTGTAGTTCTTAAGAACGAACGTGCTGGTAGTTTTTAGCCAAATATTAAGTTAATAAATGCGACTTACATAGTTGATAGATGCGACTTTACATATATTAAAAATGTATTCTACATGTGAACTTGTACTTTCCATTGGCACCAGTGTTTTCGCCACGTTGTCCTACCCTAATGCACTGGCATCAGGATAGGGAAAACAAATTAGCTAAGCAGGTTATTACTTGGACCAGCGAAAACACATGAAATTAGCAGTAGATAGATGGCATATACCGGCAGCACCATCAGCGCTAGCCTAGCTTCGCCGGTGATTGGCACATACCTTGAAGGAGATGATGGTGCTTTTGCAGTTGAACCATACCATCTATATCTTTTATCTATCTAATCTAAACCAATAAAAAACCAGTTATGAAGAAAATCAGTTTTACCCTGCCAGATATTACCTACCTGTATATCAACTAATTATTCAAAATCCACCCTTTAATCATAGCCGCTAGATCAAAAATATGGCCCCACCAAGTCACAGATTGTCATCCGAATGTCATCGATGACGCAATTTGCACACGTTTCAGACCTCGTTCCCGGCGCTAATCCCACTCGAGAAAACGTTTACCCACCCCTGCACCCACACCGTGAATGGAATGACAGCCGGTCTTCTTCCCTAATTAATGATCTCCTTCCAAATCAAAATAATGTTTGAAAATTTCGGAATTAGCAATTTCCTTTTTTCATTTTAACGAGAGCTCGACGCGCGCCGCCAGCGCCCGTCGTGGAGGTGCGATCCGTTCGTGGAGTCGACGAGAGCTCGACGCGCGCCGCCGGCGACCTCGACGCTCGACGCGCGCCGCCGACGACCTCGAAGCTCGACCTCGACGCGCGACCTCGACGTCCTCGACGCCTCGACGCGCACGGCCGACGACCTCGACGCTCGCCGCCGCAGACCTCGACGCCTCGACTCGACCCGCCGCCGACCTTGACGCTCGCTGCCGCAGACCTCGACGGCCTCCACGCTCGCCGACTTCTTCTCTTGCTGAAGGTAGGGCATGTCTCCCTCGCGACCTTCTCTCAACTGAGATGAATTTCTACGCCTGTGATCGCTGTTTCCTTCGGCCTTGATCTATTTTATTCAGTAAGACTTTAAGAAATCAATGACTTGCGATACCCCTGTGATCTTGACTGAATGCGCTACCTCTGTGATAATCTGCCGCACATGCCCGTGAAATTGCTCCACCTAATGATTGGCACCCTTAAAATTTCGGAATTAGCGCCTGTCCCGATCTCCTTCCATATCGATGCTCCAGCCACGAAGATCCACCAGACGCAACCGTGAACAACATTGGAGAGGGCAGCGGCATGCTGCGCCGGTCTGCTTTTGAAGGTTTGATTTGATGCAGTGGCGTCCTGCGCCCAACACTACGTACTTTCCAGGTTTGATTTGATTCACGCTGAAGGGTGCATCTCATTCTACACGCTGGATTAGATTTGTGTTGAATTTTCGTATCACCACGATCGATCTGCTGTAGTCTCTGTTCTCTGATTTAGGCTTACCCGGAAGTTCATTACCTGCGGACATTGATTTCAGGTCGAACATACAACTTGAGGATTTAAGGCCGGCGATCAAGGTGTACACAGGGGTCTGTCAAGTTCTTCAAGAGTTCCCCTATCTGATCGCACGAACATTGAAGTTGCAGGTGCGGTTTGACTACTGTGCCATGTCATCCTTTAATACCTGTTCAGATTAAATCCCTTAAAATTGTTCACTGCTCGGTATAGCGTCGGGGCAGAAAGACGATTTGATTGCCAAGAAGCAGGCACAAAGCAGAGAAAGTTCCCGGCGGTACCGTGAACGTCAGCGGGCTGCGCTCCAATGTCCGCTGAGACAATTCAAGATGGTTGCATGATGTGGAGCTTGAGAGGAAGATGAAAGGAAAAATAGGTACGGCTAGCTTCTTCTTCTGCATGTCACCCCCTTGTTTTCTCTCATAGATTCGATTGTGCATCTTGAATTGTTGGTTTTCAATTAAAACTGGTTTTCTTAAAAATTAAAACCGGTTGTATGTCGTCCTCCCCATTGTACTTCTGTTGCTGCTACAACTTCCATAGGCCGGCTGAAGGAAAGAGATTACCAGGTAATAGAAGAGGAATAGGATTTAAGAGCTTCAGTCAAATTCAGTTGAGCTAGATATAGACCATATTTTAACAATAAATCACTAATAAGCCAAATTCATCTTCTTTCAGTGATCCTTGTGCTCATATTTATTCAAACATATTCTCCAGAGTCACACTTCTCTGATGGTGTCTTATCATGTACTAATTACTTGCATATTTTGTTTGCCATTTTTTATTTTCTATTTCCAGTATGCTAAGAATCACTGAGCTATTTACTGATGCAGTTGCTTTGATTTCACTACAGGAATGCAGAGGATGGATTACATTACATAAAGCTTTGCTTGTCACCTATACCTGTTGCATGTGACTCCATCACGAGAAATATTGATTGCAAGCTTGCAAAACTAGAAGGTGTCTCTATTTGTTGTGGCCTGCATTGCGATTACAAGATCCATATTTTTTTTCTTGAAAAGCATCTTATGAATATTTCTTTTTTGTTCTGCTAGAATGGACAGTCTTGACATTATGGATATGAATAACTAAATATTTGCAATTCTTTAAGTAACATGGATTAGATGAGTAAAAATAAATCTTGGCATTACAAGAGATAACTATGATCTTTGCTACTCTACGATTTGCAGGATATAAGTGTACCTTATCTATTTTAGTATTTTTAGCTATTTCATCCTGCATCTAACATGGTATCGAATGCCATCAAGCTAATTACCCCCCAGCTAATGGAGCTTTCTTATATCAACAACAGAAAAAATAAAATAGTTGCCTGATTGCTGGTTGTGATGCTATTGGCTGCTGGTATTATGAGTAGAATCAATTTCCTTCGTCAAAACATTACATTAGAATGCAGCCATATATTAATCGCAAAGGTAAATGTTGTTTTTACTCTCTCCCCGTGCTGCTTCAGTTGCTATTTTTGGCATGACATTTCTGATTTAAATAGCGCGTATTTTTCGTCAATAAATTGCAAATATGAATCATGTCCCCCAAGAATTTTAGTACTTGAGAAATACAGACCTATAATTTGCTACTCCCTCCATTTTTTTATATGACGTTGGTTAGTTCAAATTTGAACTAGAACTAACCAACGTCATATAATAAAAAACACAGGTAGTATGTTGCATTGTAGTTTGGTGGTCATCTGGCATATTTTTTGGGTGCACTTTTGCTTGTTGCATTGTAGTTTGGTGGACACAAATGTCATTCACGTTGTTGAACAGTTGAGGCCAGTTAACTGTATGATCTTTTCAGTTTCTTTTATAGGTAAGTTTGATTGCAAAGCCAAATTTTTTCCATCTTGTGTCTTTGTTTCTCAAAGTTTCTGAAGTTAAATTAAAACCTATAATACTTGTGATGTGTCTCCACTCTCCAGTCAGAGAGAAAAAAATATGTAGTAATTTCTGAAGTTTGAACGATTTATTTATGAGCTATCATTGTTTTTTTTTTCAGCTAGCAATTTGCACTTCTTTTATCCTTGCTACATCTATGATGTTCTTTTATGGATGTATAAACTTCGAAGATTTGTTATACATCTTGAAACCTCAATTATTGCCATCTTTCTTGGCAGGCTGCTTCATCTGCAGAAGAAAGAGCTGGGGTGGGAACAACAGGTCGGCCGGGACGGAGGTTGAGTAGGCTGCAGCGAAGGTGCCAGCCGGAGTAGCCACACGTATCCTGATGCCAGCCATGTTTCGATGATTTTTAGATACATTGATGCAATACACATGCTGCCCCGTATGGTAAGTGTTTCATGTATTTAGGAAAATGCATGCCATATTCTTGACATGAACGATATATTTGGAAGGTTCTTAGTTATAGAGAAAACACCTCCGGTTTTGGATGAAATGCATCGGTCACTCCTTATATCTGTTTCGCCATGCTTATAGCCACTTTGTTCTTTCGGGTTGATGAGCTTTCCGCAAATGCCGATGGCTCTGCCTAATATAAATATTATTGCTACAATCCTGCTTAATTAATACAAGCCATTACGGATGTTTCAAAAAATAGCCACTTGTTCTGATATGCAATTTGTTATTGTTGCTTTTATACTTGGTATAAATAGGCACAGATGTTTAATTTTACTTAAGTTTTGTTTCAGATGTTGATAGTCTACTATCTTCATTATTTGTCGAAGAAGGTTCTACCTTGTGAACAAAGCTCCATTGATTGGACAGATATAGCCGACCTATTTGCATCGTCATGTTTAGAAAGGTTGACTGAACCAAGCTCTTGATTCTGACACCAGCGCAAGGGAAGTTGCTGATGTGGTGGAAGCTGCAAGGATTACTGACCAAGCAGTCCGTCTAGATACCATAACCATCTCCCCTGGGAAACCTTTAGGACATGATTACTGGATGTGCTACAAAACTTCTGTGTCGGTGGAGGATGATCAACAAATTGAGAATGCTAAACCCAAGTATAGGTGATGCAGGCCCATTGTATATCATGGAGATTGATCTCCAGCTCATAGTCTTGAAATGAAATACCCTCCCCAGCTCATAGTCTTGGGTTTTGTATGCCTTTCTAAGCTCCATTTCATGGACAGGATTGACAAGACCAACAAAACTTGTGAATATTAATCCTTTTTTTATTAACTTTGGGCGCGTTACCCACAAGACTGCTATTGTAGTTTAAATGTACACCTCCAGCTTGAGAAAATTATGAAAGTTCATCATCCAAGAGCTGGATGCACACTTCGAGCTTTAGAGAACTATGAAAGTTCACTCCCTCACGAATATTCTCACCTTGTTCCTACTCAAAACCCATCTTCTGTAAAGTAACTTAACGATAGTTTGTGTAAAGTCAAAATGGGTTAATAATACTTGTGTCTAACTTACATAATTTAACAACTATTGTATTGTATTAAATGTCTCATAAATTTATTGTTGTGTTAGTGGCATTATTTTTCTGTTAGTCTATTTTCAGCTGATCGTTTCATAATGCGACTTACATAGTTGATATATGCGACTTCCATATATTAAAAATGTATTCTACATGTGAACTTATACTTTCTATTGGCACCGGTGTTTTCGCCACGTTGTCCTACCCTAGTGCACTGGCATCAGGATAGGTTAAACAAATTAGCTAAGCAGGTTATTACTTGGACCAGCTAAAACACATGAAACTTAGCAGTAGATAGATGGCATACTGGCAGCACCATCAGCGCTAGCCTGGCTTCGGCGGTGGTTGTCACATACCTTGAAGGAGATGATGGTGCTTTTGCAGTTGAACCATACTATGATCTAAAGCAGTGCTCTCTCTCAAACTTACGCTAAGACTACCTCCAAAAAAAAAAACCCTTACGCTAAGACTTCTTTCAAATTTCAAAGTTGTGAGACCAATATTAGATCGTTGACATTGGCGGTCTTTTGCGCAGCAAAGCCAGCGTGACACGCACTAGCTCGTTCCGGACAAACGACTCAAGTCTGCGAGAGTAAACGAAACCAAGTCACGTTGTCGGCATGGATGGACGGCCTTTTGCGAAGCAAGGTAGGCCAGCCAGTGCCCGCGCTACACGTACTCGTTCCGGTGTCTTCTTCGAGTCAACGAAACCAAAGTCACGTTGTTGTTGTAGCGGGAGGGGAATGGAATATACGAGTAGTATTTTCATCTTTCACTTGCCTACCTTGTCCAACCACTTCGTTGCCAGCACCTCTTGGCCACGCGTCCTCACGGCGCATGTCAGTCACAGCTCAGGTTCAGCGCGACAAATGACAGCGCAACACGCGGCAAATAGGGCTGACGCGTTGCCGGCCGTCCGTGATGATCACAGCATACACGTCGTAGAACGTACCGTCGGAAAACCTATAAGTAGAGATGCAGCGAGGCCGTGGGAGCTCAGGAACACACACAACCACCATCCTTGCACTAAGTAACAGAGAGGGAAAGCTAGCTAGCTAGCTAGGAAGAGATCGTCGAGATCATCCATGGAAGCGTCGTCGTCGCTGCGCTGCTGGGCGGGCTCAACTCCGGCGTGGCGCTGAGCGTGCTCGCCGTGCTGTGGACGGTGGCGTGGCAGAACCTGCAGCGCCTCCAGCTGCTGCAGCTGTTCCTGGGCCGCCGGCTGCTGGCGGTGGTGGACCCGTACCTGTCGGTGACCGTCGCCGAGTACGAGGGCGGCGGCCGCATGAGGCGCAGCGACGCCTACGAGGGGGTCAGGGCGTACCTCGGCGACCAACGGCGCTCCCGCGACGCGCGCCACCTCCGTGCCGAGGGCACCACCGGCAACGGCGGCGAGCTCGTGCTCAGCATGCCTTGGTGAAGGCACTGGAAGAAGCCAAGGAGGAGAAAGCGAGCGAAGGCCACGAACCCTAGCTAACAACACGAAGAACAATGTTTTCTGCAGCTCAGATGGGTTCGGCTACTTGATCGATAAAAATTCGGCTAATGCCTAATACTACAATAAACGAAGTCCATATAGAAACCTTCTTTGCGAGAGACAATGTACCGTTCAAATCTTGTACTGTATTTTTTTTTAGAGGTTCAAATCTTGTACTACGCGAACTGAGTTCCAAAATGTTTGATAACGTTTCAATTCTCAACTTCTTTTTTTTTATCTAAAGGAGTAATTTGGCTTCGTTGAAATGTAAAGGCACTCACGTTACCAGAGGGTAATGAAAAGCGTCACATACTCACATGTATCTCTGTGTCCAAGCTCGTCTGCATGCAACTGACCCACCGAAACCTCGTTGTCATCGAGTGAAAAAAATTCTACGCACGTGCGATGCAGAGGGCACCCTGTTGAGGGAACGTTGACTTTCTTCCTGCTGCCTTTTCTGCTCGCGCTCGGCCTCGTTTGGGCAAATGAGCCTCGCGATTGCGTGGAGATGTGGCCCAGCCCAGTCCAACGCATGCGAGATAAGGGAGGAGGGCCCACGTGCCTGACGGGCCACTTTGTAGGTCGGCGGCGAGTGATGGCGGCGGTGGGAGGAAAATGGAGATGGTGGCGTCGAGGCCGGAGAAGGAGAGGGCGCCATGAAAGCCAAGCTCAGCAATCATGCCGCGAGGAAGGTGATGTGGTGCTAGCGCTGGTTGGCTTCAAGGTGGACCGGTGGACGTGTTCGTCAGTCGTCACCCAAGTCTTGATGAAGCACGAAGTCGCCAGTTCACGATCCTCTTCCATCTTTGCAGGTGATCCTTTGGCATCGCCTCATGGGTATTCGATTAGTTAGTTATCTCTCAATTGTATAATGAATACGAGTGGGATTGAAATATGTGTAAGTTTCCTTAGTTCTAGGATCTGATCCCAAGGTGTTTGCTGAAATGCCCAGGTAGATGAGGCAAAACTAAAAGCAACAGAGTGACAGGGTGAAAAGCCTAGAACCAAACGATTTATACGTGCAGATGACATTTTAGATGTAAACTGGTAGAATTCAAACAAGAGATATGGTCCTACCAGCACAGATGAGTCCAATGTTTTGTGTATGCCTGTATGAGTTCCATGGATAGAATTGACAAGGCCAACAGTGGTAAGAAATGTTTGATTTTCTTTTCTTGTTTCGTTGACCTTTTTAAATGTTAGTGCACTTTGGCCTCTTAACTATTAAATCATGGCCTGTATGCGCCTTCTAATTTCACATGACATGCTTCTACATAGCTGAGGAAACGGTACTGTTAATATCATATTTCGCAGCTAGCTCACCAATTCTTAAATCAACCTGCTAAAAGATTAGTGTCTACGCATGACACTGCTGCTCACCTGCCATGTTGGTTATAAGTTATAACCAGATATATAGCTGCAGCTTTCCTATTAATTTTTAATAGTTAATAGAGTAGCAGCAACTGGAAGCTAAATGGATTGATGGGCCCCAGTTGAAGAGTAGCAGCTAAATAGTTAATAGAGTAGCTAAATAGTTAATAGAGTAGGCTGCAGCTGCGGCTGCAAAAAAATAACTGCCAACACTGTAGCGGCTGCAGAAACACTGTAGCAGCTGCAGAAGAAATAACTGAAACACTGTAGCTGCTGCAAAGCAGCCAGGCGAACAGGGTAAACATATCTAACTGTGCAATGGGCGGCCTTATAGTATAGACTGCGGGCCGATTTCAGCATCACCTAAGCGTATAAAATAAAGGCCGACTGTGATGATAGCGTGTAGTATCATATTTACATCTGACAATGACAAGCCAAACATGTGCTAAGAAGGGCTGCCCCTTATCCTAGGTCATGTGGTGATTGAGATTGGAATCCTCTTGAATAGTTGACACGAAAGGTAAATATTAGGGAATTCCTACATTAAGTAGATGTCACAGTTTGTATAATTGTGTGTGTATATATATGTAACTGGATAAAAAATTGTGTAAGATAACCAGCTACCTGATCATAGGCTGCATGTTGATGAAAATATTATGGTCGAAGTGCTAAAAAGCTCTTTCCTAACTAACTGTTGGACGTACAACATATGTACTAATTTTTACAAACCATGTAATTGGAAGTAAACTAGAAAATGCCAAAAACAATGATGTAGTTTCATTATTTAACCTGTTGTTTTCTGTCATCGTCAAGCCATTGAAGCTGTTGCCAACCCAATCAATCAAATACCTAAGAGCTGAGTCAGTTAGCTCCTATCCACTCTTTAGTTTGTTCAAAGTTGTGAATTGTTTTTTTGCATCAAACAAGCAGGGGAGCTGCGTACTGTTGCAATAAGAAGAAGCAAAATTGTGAAATCATCACAAGTTGACTCCACTCAGCCGTTCATATTAGCATCTTGAAGACAGCAGCAGAAACATGAAGCAGTTGGCAATGTTCAATTCTGAGCTCTGGTAGTAGCCGGTCAGCTGAAACCCAGATAGGTCAGTAACCTATCCTCTGCTTTCTTGATGCCCATCCTGTTTGATAATGTGATTATGCTTCTATTACAGTTTGTATTAGTTTTAGGCACCCAGCTTCCACCCGACGAAGGATACAACCTCTTTTCTTTTAACAATTGGTTCCTTGTTACCATCTTTTTGTAGTTCAGTGTTAAAGCTGGTCTTTTTATGATGGCTATCTCAAAAACATAGGAACACCGACACCAGTAGCGAGCCTCTGGAGCTGGAAGCAGTGACCATCATATCCTCCATTTAGTGAGACCATCAGCCAATGATCTTGCAAGTGTTTCTCTCAAAATTCTTATGAAGTTGATACAATGAGGATAAAATTTATTTGCAACTTTGGAGGTGTATTCTTACCAAGGCCAAGTGATGGAGAACTTCGGTATGTTGGTGGTGAAAGGCATCTCGTTCAGATTAACAGGGACATGTCGTGGTATGAGCTGACCTGCAAGACAACAAAGCTCATAAGACGGGCTCACATGATCAAGTACCATCTCCCTGGGGAACAACTGAACATGCTCATTTCTATTACCTCTGATGATGATCTTCGTAATATGATTGAAGAGTGCATTGCGCTAGAAAGAAACAAAGAAAGATTGACCATGTACCTCTTCTCATACGATGATGATCAGCACCGTGTGCACTTTGTTGTGGCACGTGCATCCAATGCAGAAAAGGAAGCAAAGTTCATTGCTCTCATCAATGGACTCACCAGCACAAGCAAGGCACTGGGTGTGCAAAATCTTGGCACTACCTCAACAAATGACCTGGACAAGGTGTTGTTTACCTCACACAGTATCAGTGCAGGACCACCCAAAACATCGAGTGGGCAGCCAGAGAAGACACTTCCAACTCCAAGTTTCCTAACGAGGATGGCTAGAAAAGAATACAGGACACAAATCAGTAAGGGCGATAACCTGATTACTTCTGATAAAAAGATGGCTGGGGTTCAGTTCAGTTCATCTGTGACATCTGAATCCATATATGGAGCTAAGAGGGAGCCACCTATTGCCAATGATGTCTCAAGGCAGCAAGGACTCCAGCGAACTACTACAATCATGATTGAAGTGGGTGATCAAGATAGAGGAGCTGAGGATAAAGGATTACCAAGAAAAGAGATGCTGATGCCATTAGACAGTAGCAGTGCCGATGCATCATCATTGAATTCAAACAACAATAGTCCAACGCCGCGTACGAAAAGATCTACTTATGAAATGTCAGCATCCTTATTAAGGGACTCCCAGAAAACAATTGATCAACAAACAAGGTCTAAAGATAAATTGAAGCCAAGAAGGCATAGCACCCAACAAAAAGATGCATCTCATTCAGCAGTAGACCCACTAAGGAAGAACAGTAACCTCCAGTTGAAGACTAATAAGATGGAGATGCAAGAGCCCAGTCATGAGTCTGGTACTGTGCAATTCCATGATGATGTGTACCTCAGCACAAACGTGCATACTCCGGAGAAGTCAGTTGCAACCAACAACAGGGAGAAGCAACAGCCTGCACTTGCTATTATGTGCACTCACACTAAGAATGATGCTCATTCTAAGCCTACAAGCAATGGTGGTGAAGAAGTTCTTTCTTGTCCTTTTACTCCTACAATGGAGCCGAAGCCAAATATTCTTGTGCGCGCTTCAAGCGAGAGAAGACTGGAACGATCCAACAGTCCAAGACCAGATGAACAATCATCAAAAATAATCAAATCTCGTTCAGTTGGCGCTGATAGCAATAGTCTTCAGATCGGAAGTCCATCACCAGAGGTTGAAGATAACGCAGCACCATTGATCTCAGAGATTGAAGTACGTCTGTGCATGCTTCATATATATGCTAATTTTCTAAAAATCACTGCTATGCATAACTTCTGAACATATTTTTCTGGCAGGATCATGAAACCAAGAACAATGAAAGAGGTCCTCCCAAAGATGCAGTGTTGGGTAGAGGTCTTACAAGTAACGTACAGGTCTGTAGTCAAGTTGTGTAATCTGTAACATACGACTTGAATCTGAAACTGCACTGATACAAAGAATAATTGAAAGGATCGAAAGAAGTTATAATAAGTAAAATTATTATTATTATTAT
>LAPY01002277.1:48551-68219 GCA_000970635.1 Eragrostis tef
CCGGCCTGCAGAGGCTCTCCCTCGCGTCCAACGGGCTCGCCGGCCAGGTCAGCTCCCGCTTCCGCGAGCTCAAAAACCTCACCTTTCTGGATTTGTCCGGGAACCGCTTCTCCGGCCACCTTCCCGACGTCTTCGGCGACCTCACGTCGCTGGAGAATTTGGCCGCCCACTCCAATGGCTTCTCTGGGCCGTTGCCGCCGTCCCTGTCGCTGCTGTCGTCTCTCCGTGTGCTCGATCTCCGGAACAATTCCCTGTCTGGTCCAGTTTCTCACATCAATTTCTCCGGAATGCCGCTTCTTGCTTCCGTTGATCTTGCTACTAACCACTTCAATGGCACACTCCCTGTCAGTCTGGCCGGCTGCAAGAAGCTCAAGTCGCTCAGCCTTGCCAAAAACAGGCTGACCGGCCAATTGCCCGAGGATTACAGCCAACTCACGTCGCTGTCGATGCTGTCCCTGTCCAACAACAGCCTGCACAACATCTCAGGGGCGCTCACCGTGCTTGGTGGCTGCAAGAACCTCACCACACTTATTCTCACCAAGAATTTCGTTGGCGAGGAGCTACCGAGCGATGGCATTGGTCGGTTTGATGGTATGGAGGTGCTGGCACTTGGTGATTGTGCTCTCAGGGGGAGGGTTCCTGAATGGCTGACTCAGTGCAAGAAATTGGAGGTGCTTGATCTGTCCTGGAACCAGTTGGTTGGCACCATTCCATCATGGATCGGTGACTTTGAGTACTTGAGCTACTTGGATCTCTCTAACAATTCCTTGGTTGGTGAGATACCAAAGAGCTTGACGCAGCTGAAGAGCCTTGTCACTGCTAGGCAGTCTCCCGGTATAGCGTTTACGAGCATGCCGCTGTATGTGAAGCATAATAGGAGCATAAGCGGCCGTCAGTACAACCAGCTCTCTAACTTCCCGCCGTCGTTGTTCTTGAACGACAATGGCCTCAATGGGACTATCTGGCCCGAGTTTGGAAATTTGAGGGAGCTACATGTGCTTGATTTGAGCAACAATGTCATATCTGGGAGCATTCCCGATTCACTGTCCAGGATGGAGAATTTAGAGGTCCTTGACCTTTCATCCAATAACCTGAGTGGATCGATTCCATCTTCCCTGACGGAGCTCACCTTCTTGTCAAAGTTCAGTGTGGCTCACAATCACTTGGTGGGGCAGGTCCCGGTTGGAGGACAGTTTTTCACCTTCTCCAACTCAAGTTTCGAGGGTAACCCAAGTTTGTGCAGGTCAACGTCTTGCAACATGAATCTATCTAGGCAAAATTCTGGTGACAAGGAGATGCAGCCTGCAGAAAATATGAAGAACAGGAAAAACAAAATACTCGGGGTGGCGATATGCATTGGATTGGCCCTCGTAGTATTGTTAGCTATTATTTTGGTTAACATGTCAAAGAGGGATGTCAGCACTATTGACTATGAAGACACTGAGGGCTCCTGTCAGGAATTATATGATTCTTACTCGAAGCCGGTGCTCTTCTTTCAGAATTCCGCAGTTAAGGAGTTAACTGTCAGTGACCTTGTCAGATCAACAAACAACTTTGATCAAGCCAACATTATAGGATGTGGTGGATTTGGTCTGGTATACAAGGCCTACCTTCCCGATGGAACGAAGGCGGCTGTAAAGAGGCTCTCGGGTGATTGTTGGCAGATGGAGAGAGAGTTCCGCGCTGAGGTAGAAGCACTGTCACAGGCTCAACATAAAAATCTTGTGACGCTCAGAGGGTACTGCCGCTATGGAAATGATAGGCTGCTGATCTACTCGTACATGGAGAATGGTAGCCTGGACTACTGGCTGCATGAGAGGTCAGATGCAGGTTACATGCTTAAATGGGAGTCAAGGCTCAGAATTGCTCAAGGTTCAGCCAGGGGGTTGGCTTACTTGCACAAGGATTGTGAGCCCAACATCATCCACCGAGATGTGAAGTCTAGCAATATTCTTCTGAATGAAAATTTTGATGCGTGCCTGGCTGATTTTGGGCTAGCAAGGCTGATAGAGCCCTACGGTACTCATGTGACTACTGATCTGGTTGGTACCCTGGGTTACATACCACCAGAGTACAGTCAGTCAGTGATTGCCACTCCAAAAGGAGATGTCTTTAGCTTTGGTGTAGTCTTGCTTGAACTGCTCACCGGTAAACGGCCTGTGGACGTGTCAAAAACCAAGGGATCAAGGGATTTGATCACCTGGGTTCTTCAGATGAAATCTGAAAAGAGGGAAAAGGATATTTTCGACAGACATGTATGGAACAATGCGCATGAGAAGCAACTGTTGTCAGTCCTTGAGACTGCATGCAAGTGTATCAGTACTGATCCACGGCAAAGGCCGTCGATAGAACAAGTTGTCAGTTGGCTTGACAATGTGTAATCATTAATGTATCACTTTAATTGTGCGCTTCTTTCTGATCAAAGGTAGCAGGTCTTGACTTGAAAGATAAATATAGTAGTAGGGGAGCAATGAGAACATGGATAGTATATTCTATCGGTGTATATATAGCTGCAACCTAGAAAATAACTTCAGAGTCTTGTTTTTCATTTTATGAAACTCAGCTTTCCTATAAAGTATCATCAATGTTTCTGTTCCTATGTTGACGTTTCTGCTATTGTGCATTTAAATTGGCTTCTGCTATGAAAACTGAACTTCAGGACAGTAATCTTTTTCTCTCTCTTTCAATCAACTCAATTCCAAGGTAACATCTCTCTTTTAACTAATATTCTTTTAGATTTGTGGTGTAAAAAAGATAGATTATCCTGTGGAGGCATTCTTACATTTCACTTGTAATTTCAGATTGCGATAACCTACCACTTTTCTTTTCTTTTCTTTTCTTTTTTGGTGCGTGTGTGTTGGGAGGCTGGGCATTGCTGATGGTTGCTGAAGTTTTTGCTGGAATCCTACTATATCTTGATCCTTGTTTTTGTTCAATAAAACTCGGTGTTCATTAAAATGTCATCGCTGTTCCTTTTAGAATGGTAGCCTGGACTACTGGCTGCATGAGAGGTCAGATGCAGGTTACATGCTTAAATGGGAGTCAAGGCTCAGAATTGCTCAAGGTTCAGCCAGGGGGTTGGCTTACTTGCACAAGGATTGTGAGCCCAACATCATCCACCGAGATGTGAAGTCTAGCAACATTCTTCTGAATGAAAATTTCGATGCGTGCCTGGCTGATTTTGGGCTAGCAAGGCTGATAGAGCCCTATGGTACTCATGTGACTACCGATCTGGTTGGTACCTTGGGTTACATACCACCAGAGTACAGTCAGTCCGTGATTGCCACTCCAAAAGGAGATGTCTTTAGCTTTGGTGTAGTCTTGCTTGAACTGCTCACCGGTAAACGGCCTGTGGACGTGTCAAAAACCAAGGGATCAAGGGATTTGATCACCTGGGTTCTTCAGATGAAATCTGAAAAGAGGGAAAAGGATATTTTCGACAGACATGTATGGAACAATGCGCATGAGAAGCAACTGTTGTCAGTCCTTGAGACTGCATGCAAGTGTATCAGTACTGATCCACGGCAAAGGCCGTCGATAGAACAAGTTGTCAGTTGGCTTGACAATGTGTAATCATTAATGTATCGCTTTAATTGTCCGCTTCTTTCTGATCAAAGGTAGGTGGTCTTGACTAGAAAGATAAGTATAGTAGTAGGGGAGCAATCAGAACTTGGATAGTATATTCTATCGCTGTATATATAGCTGCAACCTAGAAAATAACTTCAGAATCTTGTTTTTCATTTTATGAAACTCAGCTTTCCTATAAAGTATCATCAATGTTTCTGTTCCTATGTTGACGTTTCTGCTATTGTGCATTTAAATTGGCTTCTGCTATGAAAACTGAACTTCAGGACAGTAATCTTTTTCTCTCTTTCAATCAAGTCAATTCCAAGGTGGGGTGGGGGGCATTGCTGATGGTTGCTGAAGTTTCTGCTGGAATCCTACTATATCTTGATCCTTGTTTTTGTTCAATAAAACTCGGTGTTTAGTAAAATGTCATCGCTGTTCCTTTTTCTATGTTCTTGGAGTACAAGCCTTATCCTGTTTTCAATAAAAGCATGTTAATACTGTTTCAGAGAAAAATATATGTCTAAATAGATAACTGCAATATATACGAGGGCATCGATAACTGCAATTTGCAAGTGATGCTAGATGTCAGCGTTTGGTGCGATACATCGAGGTTTCAATGTTCACCCGGTTCTGCTATTTTGATTGTCATACCGGTTGTCCTGGACAGTGGAAATGCTAAATAGAGGTATTCCAAAGACTTTCTTGTTTGTGTTATCAAGGACAACGGTTTGATGCTGGACCCCTTTTTTGGTGCGATAATCTACCACCCTTTTTTGCATGAAAACATCATGTCGCACTTATACCCTTGTCCATGCATGTCTCGTATCGCTTGTTCATCGTTTAGCTGATGACCGACAATCTCCAGTACCTAATCACAAGACCTCCAAATTTGTCTTTTAAATTTGTTACTGTTGTGCCATGCGTCTTGTTCCGTGCAAATTGAGTCATGTTTTTTCTTCGGAATTTTGCTAATCTCTAAATCGTTTTTCTTCAGCCATGGATATAGATTCAAACATCTAGTTCTTGTTCTCTTTTAACCTTCATAGAATAGATGTAAAAAAAAACTTCACAGAATAACAAACATGTTTTAACTGCAATGAAGAATCGTTCCAGCTTTAGAAATGCATTTAATTTGTGGATTTGTCTCCTCAGAGTTTGCTAATCTCATAACCATTGTTTTCAGTCATATGGATCTTCACACGATTAATGAACATCTTCCAATAAAAAAAATATTCTAGCTTAAAAATTTATATTTTGGACATGCACTAGATTCGTTCGATATGACCAAGATATATGCAAGATCCTAACAAAAGCATCTCTAACAGTTATGACAAAAAATAGTTGCAAAACTTCAATTTAGGTAGTTTATAAAACTCTAATAGTAAAACTTGCATCTTCCAATTCTCAATTTAGTACCATACGTTACCACGTATCTTTATCAAAAATTACTAAAAAAGTGTGTTTGGGTTGGTAGTCATTACTCTCCCGTCGCCACACCACACCCTCGGGTGCCACGAGGAGTTTGGCAATATTTGGTTGCTCAGCAAAATGGAAGGCTTTCTCGCCGCAAAATGTGGTGCGGTTTTTACTGGCCACAAATTGTGGCGGCATCTACGATAACGTTACCAACTGCGGTTGTAACTAAGCAGGCTCACTCTCTTTACAAAACTGTAACGTTCTCCTTTTGTTTCAGTTTAAGTGTCCTTTGATACGGGAATTATGGGGAAAAAAAATAGAGGCATTGCTAAAGACGATGAGCGGTGGAGAAATAACGAGAAAGTTTGTATCGAAAAGCGAGAATGAAAAAAACAGTGAGCTACTAAAATAACACTTTAAAAGGAAACGGAAGGAGTAACTAACCTTCTTTGATAATCAACGTAAAACACCAATATTGTTTGTGTTCTCTCAAGGGGGTGTCCTGCGTCAAAAGAGATATCAACCTTCTTTGTGATAGACATCGCATGATCCTACTACAGGCGTTGTGCTTGTTTCTCGTTTCAGTGAGACAGGAAACTAGACGGCGATGTGCTGCGAATGCGACCCATGAAACCTTTGTTTGCTTTCTTTAGTTGTGTGCCACACAACGGGCACATCAGAAAAAACACCAATATTCATACATAGCACTGTGCTGCTCCAAAAGGAGAATATACAAAGTTTGCTCTTTGCGGCAATTCTGATACAAACAACTTTGTGTACCAAAAGAGGTTTAATCCAATCCAAGTATCGGTCGAATCCGTCCGCCTCCTATCCAAAATCCATCCAGATCTACGAGGAACAAACAAACCAACCGCACACGGCTGGACAGTCGACAGGACACGCGCACAAGAAGAACAATTTCAGAGGAGAAGCCGACTAGCCGAGCAAACCCTCGCCGTGGCTTGGCCCCGCGACCAAGAATCCCTGCCCCGCCCAGGGAGGGAGGGTAGGGGCGAGCCGAATCCGCCATGGTAATCGATCTCGCTTCCTCTCGCTTGTGCTCTCCTCCAGGTGCCGCCAGAGCCCCATGAAGACCAAAGCCGCCGCCGCCGCCGTCAGCAAGGCCACCATCGACGAGGTAACCGCCCCGCCCCGCATCTCCTTCATTCCCCGTCTCTCTCACCTGCGTCGTTTCCTCAGACCCACCTGCGGTTCTCGAGAATTAGGAGCCATTACTTTGGGTGGTTCTTCTGAATTTATTTGCCGTACTGTAACCCGGATTTTCCAGTTCTTCTGCAAGGAAGGATCCAAGTTGTTTATGATGCAGATTGTTTCTCTGGTTGATAGTTAGAGAAGCCACAGGGGGGAAAAAATGTTTCTTGGACTGGCAAATTTATTGTATGAACCTGTATTTTGTTCGCCAACCCAATTGATACCTGATGTCCTCTCTTTTTTTGTTATTAGGATGAGGATGAGTCCAAGAAGATCCGGTCCTCGCGCAGCAAGCGCCACCACGCCCGACGCTCCTCCACTGAATCGGAATCCCCACCCCGCAAACGCTCCAAGAAGTCCAGTAAGAGGACTGCTGACAAGAAGAGCAAAAGGAGCAAGGTTAGCAGCAGCAGCAGCCGTCGACGTCGCCGCAGTCCTAGTCCTAGCCCGAGCCTCAGTAGCAGCAGCCCTTCCTCGGCGTCCAGGAGTTACTCCCACCGCAACTGCTCTACATGCAGCAGCGCCTCTGAGAGATCAGTGAGCCCGCCACCCAGGAGCCGGTCCAGAGATGTTAAGAAGAGAAAGGGCAGGGGTAGGGACAGGGAAAGGGATCGGAAGAGGAGGAAGGCGCGGAGGTCGACAAGTTGCTCGAGCAGTAGTGACAGTAGCCGGAGCAGGAGCAAGAATAGGAAGCGAGGGACGAAGGATGGCACTACAAAGGATCGAACTGAAAAGGACTATGACAATGGACATGCTTCCCGGTCTGAGAAGAACTTATCTGCTAATGTTTGTAGGGATGAAAATGCACTTGTTATTGCCAAGGAGGGAGACAATGAAATTGAGGGGTATGGGAAGAGTGTGAGATTTGACAGGATAGAGAACCCACCTTCCAAGGATGCCGATGAAACACCAGATGTCGTACCTGCTGATGGTGGAAGCCCAGTCCCAGTGGCTGAGGACCTTGAGCTGATTCTCAGGCAGAAAGCTCTTGAGAACTTCAGAAAGTTCAGAGCAGCGGCCAAGGCACGAAAAACAGATAGTGGAGCTACAGGCAAGGAAACATTAACAGGTAGCCTGCAGAATGGCGGCACAAAAGCTGCTGAAGCAAGGTCTGCTGCTGTTGCCTCTTTTCAAAGGCAGTCAAGCAGTCTTGGAGGGAGACATCCTACTGGATCACCTAGGTCAGAAGATTGTGGAAATGGTACAAGTCGTTCTTGGAAGCAGGAAAGCAGTGCTGACATGAGTCGTCGGGTTAGATCACCTGGAATACTTGAGGATGGTGATACTGGTGGTCCAACTCAACAAGAGGGAAGCACGATTGAAGCAACTCATTCAACTTTACCATCTATGTCACCACAGGATGGTAGGAATACTCGTAGTGTGATGCAAAGATTGGTGAGCACCCCAGGGAGTTCTTCCAGTGTAAACCAGAGGTTCGGAAGCAGTGCAGGGGTGAGCCATGTGAATGGAGCTCCGAGAATCAGATCAGTTGTGAGCATACCTGGTAGGGAAGGGCCTGATAATAGTTCATTCACTACTCCACAAAGGCACTGTGGGAGTTCTGCTGCAGGTGAAATCAATAGTGAAATCGAGCACAACCCGACCGACATTAACAGAACTGACATTGGCCACACTAATGGAGATGACAGAAAGACAAGTGAAGCTTCTGCCTCTAATGGTTCTATTTTGTCACCTGCTGAGGGCAAGAGCCAGGCTACTGAGGCTAGAGTTGAGGATAGAGATGGTTCTCAGTTTCAGAAGAAGAGTTTCTCTAGAATGCATGATGGAGAGACGGTGGAGGTGAGCAATTGACCTTTCGTTGTTGCTTGAAATAGTTGCATTATGGTACTTGAACTATGCCTATCGAAACTTACTGTTGACTTCCTTTGAATTTCTATAGGTCAGCTACAAAGTTTACATACCAAAGAAAACACCAGCCCTTGCAAGGAGGAAATTGCAGCGTTGAAAATGCGGAAATTGTCGTCTGGTTCCCAATAATATTGCTGTCTTCACTTTAGAGTTCTAGCTGGATATACTTATTTTCTTCTAGCACAAGTCCACATGACATGTCTCTCTTTTCCCACTGAACGTCCCATATTGCAGTTTTGCTGCTCGACAGAAGCCTTGATACTTGTCCAATCATGATATATTTGTTGTTCAGCTGAATAAACAAACATGTGTCTTTACCAAATCAACATTTGTAGGAGCTAGCTGTTTTTATAGGAAGGCTGTTAAATGGATCCTTGTAATGAGAAGCGTTGTCACCGATTCCTGATACAATGTGGCTGTTGCTAGGAGCTGTTGGACTTCCTGTATGTTGCATACATTGGCGCGTGTCTTTTGTACTTGCAATGATCGGTAATCTGTTGGAACTACTCTTCCAGTCTTCAAAACCTTGGTAGTTTTTGTTGTCGCTCTAAACTAATTCTTTGACTATTAATTGTAAAAACCTTTTGATTAAGAACTTTTAAAGCATTTAGCATGAGAACACGTATAAATCGACATAGCTTTGTCTTCAAAAACGGCTCAAATCAAACGTTGCCACCTTTATCACTGGTTGCTTGCTTGAGGTCAAAATTTGGGCAATCACTATAAAAAAATAAAAAATTGGGCAATCTGACGACTAGGTGGGCCTGTAAAGATTGGGCTCGGCCTGCTAAGGTCAAAACGGGCCAGGGTCCGGTCTCCAAACTTATTCTCCTTCTCGGTTCGGGCCCATCTAGACGGTTAGATCATGCGCGAGGTCTCTTCTTCCCACCGCCCGCCGCCACCGCTGAAGCGTCTGTTCCGACCGTCGTCGCCGGCGACATGGCGCCTCCTCCGCCCAAAGGTTCGTGCTTTACTTCTTCTCCTTCAACCGAGGAGGATAAGGACTCCTGCCCTCCTTCCCCTCTGATTGTGCGATGGTTGGCTGGTTGCAGAGCTGCCGGGATTCTACTATGACCCGGAGAAGAATCGCTACTTCCCCATCAAGGGCCCCATCCCCGGAGCTGCCACCCGCCGCCCCGCCCCTCCACCTCCCCCGCAGAGGCGGTCGGAGCTCCTGAACGCCAGGGAGATGTACGGCGGCGGGGTTATCGTCTCCAACAAGAGGACCGTTTCCACATTCAAGCAGCAGTACCAGTACGCGCAGGCGTCTCAGCCGACGGTGATTGCCGGAGCTCCTCCTCTTTTCTTACCTGTTTGATTCTGGTGCGCCGTACTGTACTCTTAGATCATCAATCGTGCGGCCTGACAGGTTTGGAAGTACCAAGGCACGAAGTTTGTGGCTGATAAGGCGCTGGAACAATTGCACGCCATGGTTCAAACACCAGAAGGGATGAGGGAGTCCAGGCTACTAGTGACCGGCAGCATGAATGGTTCAATTAAGTAAGGTTCTCCATCAGCCAATTTTTTCCTTCTTTGTTCCTTTTTCGTTTTGAAGTAGTGGTTGCAGAAAACTGTAGTATTTTACTCTCTCATGCTATCTTGGTATCATATTACAAATGCAATATCTTCAGTCATTCACCTTGGACATTGGTCGCCTGCACGAACACACACTGTTTACTTTTCTTTCAATTTCAAGTTTCATAAATATATAGTTCCCTGCAAAAACATGAGCTGAGGGCCATGCTTTTCTACAATTGTCTCAGATTATATGGATTAGAGAACTCTCTCATGAACATTGGGAATGATATGGAATTTTTTCCCCAATCTGCTTGGACTCCATTGGGAAAGCAGCAGGCAGGAATAAATGCATTGCTTCCTAGCATCTGGTCATCAGAAGCGCCCTTCACAAACTTCTCATCTGGTATAACTTGTGTGAAAAAGATTGAGCCTCATTCCCCTGATGCAGCCAACTCCAGTTCATCAGTTCAGAGAGCATTGTATCCTAAATCATTGCTTCCCTTATTATCTGTATTATTGTAGTTGCCATAGTTTAGTTTCAAACGTTTTGCAGTATGCATTTTACTTTCTTTGTTATTACATGGAAAAATGTTACAAGCTTGGGTCACTTGACATTATGAAACATGGTGGCAACTCTTGGATCTGGAGGATGTGGTGGCTCAGTATATATTATGGATTTTTCTGGAGTTATTGACTCGGCAAGGGGGTCATGGAATACTAGTAGAAATAGACGAGTTGCTTCACTTGATCGAACAGTGTGGGCAGCTGATTCAAACTCTGATGACACACGAGCAGCTTTTGGTGAGTTTATTGGCTGGGCCTTAATTGTAGAATACACTGCAGCCAAAATTTCCACAGTAAATAGACACACAATATTCATCCATATCTTGTTTCTGTTGCACCTTTGTGGTTACATAACTATCAAATTGGCTGCACTGAGAAACTGACAATTTTGCTACCGAATCAACATTCCTGGATCTGTAGAATTTAAACCTGTCAGTTTGAGTATAGGAATTATATAGTAAGACCAACTTATCATGATACTTGTATGTAACCCTATATGGTGACGTTCCGCATTAACCTTGTCAAGTTTGGCTATTGTAGTGACATTAAAGTTCAGCTGTACATCAGCTGGAAGAATTGTTTTGGCATCTGTCACTTAAATTGTACATCTTATTTGTAGGTATGGACCATGGTGCTGGTTTACTCGATTTGGAAACAGAGACACTATCATGGGTTTATCGCTCTAAAAGTGACATTCTTTCCCTGAAATTTGTGCACTCGGTAATAATTTAAATTTTTATAAAAAGTTGAAGTATCAACGTATTCAGTTATCCTTTTCTGGTGTATGTTGTATTTTGCCAATCTCTGTTATATGGTTTGTTTGCCCATGCATATTTTTCTCCCACTTTCAAGTTAGCTTAATTTACTTTGTGTACCGCATGGCGCATGCTTCCTAAAAGTCCTGAAACGAAGAGAGGCGACATCATTTTGTTTTATGTGTAAGGTGAAAAGTGCCTTTCTATGGCCATATGCAATATCTGTAGTTATAAGTCCTATGGGTTTTATACTTATTAAATCGTAGGGTTATTATGATTAATTCGTTATTCACTATGAAATGCCATTCCTGTGGCTGTCTCTGATATGCCACTGAACTTTTTCACTCTTTGAAGGGAAATGTTGTGCTATGTGGTCTACGGAATGGAAGTATAGTCCCTGTTGATGTACGGCAAAACCACCATCACTCCATTGGGCAAGCTTCACCTAGCACTGCTAGGAGGACAATTCCCATGCCGCCCCCACGTGGTAATGGGAGACGGAGAAACCAGGTGCGCAGTACTAGTAAAAGCATGCATTATTTTCATGTTCACAGATTGGAATTAATTGATCTGGTTACCTAAGTGGGTGGGTGTCTGGGGCACAAGTAGGAACAAGCAAATCAGATCTATACAACTGGGAACATATTTTGAAATGAAACACTATTTCTTTAGAGTGCTGTGTTGACATGACATCGTATCGAAGTTGATGGTCCAAAATACAGGAACTTTGTACAGGTTTCAGCATGTATTTAGTGTAGTCATTTTGTATCTCCCTCTCTTTCTTAGACTGGTCCAGATAGGATCATCCTAGTTGACACAGAAATGGGAAAAACAGTACAAAACTAAAAATAGAAATAAAAATATATTTTCTTACACGTGATTTATAGTTTAGTTTATCTATGATGTAACAGTGTTCCCTCTTGGAAAATGTAATGCAGGCTGATATGAATAAATGTTCAAGATTCATTTCTATGTCCTCGGCGGTTTGCAGGTAGCTCTTATGTTTTTTCTATCATTCCTTGGTCCTACTCAGTTTTGGGGAAACCCTAGAGCTGAAATCGACATTGTTATTATACAGCTTGGTTGCTCTCTCATCAGATGAGAATTACTTCTTGGGAAGCTCCATGGATGGATCTGTAAGTTCTACTCGAGCATTTTTTAGCGTTTTGGGCATATTTGCATGCAAATGTGCTTGGAATCTCCCAGGATCGTTATCTTTCAAAACTGGAATTGTTTGCTTGCACTTCAATGTGGTAAAAAGATTAAATAGAGTTTCATTTGACACATTGGCCTCTTAGCTTTTGTACTTCGCCAGAATGCTTTCTTAAAAAGAAAAAGGAACCTTTATATATGTTTCAATCATCCTTTTGACATTTTTAGCATATTGAATATTTGGAAGGGTAAGCAACTCCCATCGTTGTGAACTAGTTGAGTTCTGTCTTATCTAAAACTGAACATGTAGGCTCGGTACCTATCCAGAGACTCTCGTGAAAGCTCTTCACCGCTCTTCCCTGTAGCAGCAGCTCGTTTCTCCAGATCTCCTCGGCCCCCCTCCTTCCTTCCTGGTGATTGCCGGCGGCAAGGAGGGGGGCCCCCACTTTTGCTCATCTATGCATCTAGCCTTGCCGCTGTAACACAAACACCGGCGTACTATACTAACATGTCTTCAACTAGGACACTAATTGCCGACCATGACACTGGTCCAGATAGGATCATCCTAGTTGACACAGAAATAAAAATTGTTTGCTTACACGTGATTATAGTTTAGTTTATCTATGATGTAACAGTGTTCCCTCTTGGAAATGTAATGCAGGCTGATATGAATAAATGCTCAAGATTCATTTCTATGTCCTCGGCGGTTTGCAGGTAGCTCTTATGTTTTTTCTATCATTCCTTGGTCCTACTCAGTTTTGGGGAAACCCTAGAGCTGAAATCAACATTGTTATTATACAGCTTGGTTGCTCTCTCATCAGATGAGAATTACTTCTTGGGAAGCTCCATGGATGGATCTGTAAGTTCTACTCGAGCATTTTTTAGCGTTTTGGGCATGTTTGCATGCAAATGTGCTTGGAATCTCCCAGGATCGTTATCTTTCAAAACTGGAATTGTTTGCTTGCACTTCAATGTGGTAAAAAGATTAAATAGAGTTTCATTTGACACATTGGCCTCTTAGCTTTTGTACTTTGCCAGAACTGATGCTTTCTTAAAAAGAGAAAGGAACCTTTATATATGTTTCAATCATCCTTGTTACATTTTTAGCATATCGAATATTTGGAAGGGTAAGCAACTCCCATCGTTGTGAACTAGTTGAGTTCTGTCTTATCTAAAACTGAACATGTAGGCTCGGTACCTATCCAGAGACTCTCGTGAAAGCTCTTCACCGCTCTTCCCTGTAGCAGCAGCTCGTTTCTCCAGATCTCCTCGGCCCCCCTCCTTCCTTCCTGGTGATTGCCGGCGGCAAGGAGGGGGTCCCACACTTTTGCTAGTAGCTAGTATTAGATAGTAGCAAGATGTGCTAGTTTAGCTTAGTCGGTAGAGCTTTAGCTCTCTTCCGGTTTTGCTGTGCTTTAGTGTTTTCTTCTCCAGCAGATCCGGTTGCTGTGTTCTTTGTTAGTTTCCCATATGGAAGGTAGGCGTGATGCCTTTTGTCCTCGCCGGATTTCTCCCTGACGAGTGTTTTCTCCCTCAGTCTGTTCTCTCTGTTGCTTTGCAAGAGGTGCAGCGGTGGCGTTGCTTCTTATCCTGTATTTCCAGGTCAATTCTTCCCCACAGGCGTTTCAATTCAAATCCTCTGCTTGGGTTGATCGCCGATTGTTGCTGGTCCTCAGATCTGGCGGAGGACTAGCGTTTTGGTCGAGTCCAGTGTTGCTTCCCCAAGATCTACGACTCCGACTCTTGCAACTTCAGGTGCGCATGTCGAGGCGACTGCTGGGCCGGCCGCCGGCGAGTCAATCGCGTCGCACATCAAAGCCCTTCCGTCACTCTCGTCGCGGTCACAGACGGCGTCTGTGCTTGGGCTTGGCCTTCTGGAGCCTTTGAAGAAGCTTGCGTCAAGCTTGCAACGACACCGAAGCCTCGTTCGCTGCTGTTCTGGTGTCCATTCTCAAGAGGACCTTGATGTAATTTTCATTTTCTTATTTGTCCTCTTTGGTACTCTCAAGGACCTAGATATAATTTGCAATCCTTGCAAGGGCCCTTGTACGAGTGTCTTTGTTCTACTTGTACCTCTTTCAGAGTAATGGAAAACCCAGACCCTTCGGGGTCGTGTACCTTCCAAAAAAAAACTGAACATGTGTTTGTGTGCCTGTTTATGATTAAGATTGAAGTTTATATGAAAGAAAATAATAATTTTTTTATCATACAGATCAAACTCTTTGATCTACGTCTTGCTCAGAAGGGAGGCATTCAGTCGTATGAGGGCCATGTGAACTCACACACACATTTACCGCTTGTTATTGATCCATCTGAGACCTTAGTTATGTCAGGTTTGTTCATTCTTAACTCTAGTAAATAAGTTTTTTTATTGTTATTTCATTTTGTGCAGTATTCTTTTGAGATAACATGTTGAAACTTTTAAATAATTATTAGCAGTAAAAACTTACACCCTCAAGTGGAATGGCTCTTGCTTGCTGCATCCTGAACCCTGATCTTGTGGTCAAATGCTGCATGATAATATCACTAAGGGATGTTGATTAATGCTGAGTTATTGGTAGCCTAGACTAAATCATTTTTTAGAAATGTATTTGTGTATTAACTGGTTAATTTCTTAACATATCATAAAATTGACATTCACAATACATCCTCATGCATTGCTAGGTGGGGAAGACCGCACCGTTCGTATTTGGAGCATCAAAGCAGGCGAGCTAATATTTGCACAGAATGTGGCTGATACTCTCTTCACAGCACTTTGTTGGCCAGAAAGCAGTCGTGACATGTGTGGTTCTTCGCTGTTTGATCTAAACCACAGCTGGGGAGCTTGGTTGGGATCACGCGACGGCCTGTTCTATATGCATGGTACTTAGCGATGCGCAAGTATTGACTTGGAGCCCTGGTGGAAATTCTTCTCAAAGCAGCATCGGAGACGACTGAACTTTGTTGTCACATTAACGAGTCTGAAGGATTTTCTTTCCTCAACATGCCATGATGACAGAAGAAACTGGTGCTGTTCTGTGAAGATCAGTTTTGGAACGCGATGTTATCTAGAAGATCTGCACTCGATAGCCATTAGCCATGTTGTTTGTCTTAGCTGTAGATTTGCCACCTATCTACTCTAGGGTGCATATCTAGACACCTAAAGAGGTTGTAACACAAGAACTTTACTCGGTTCTTCTCTATTTGATCTAAACCACAGCTGGGGAGCTTGGTTGGGATCACGCGACGGCCTGTTCTATATGCATGGTACTTAGCGATGCGCAAGTATTGACTTGGAGCCCTGGTGGAAATTCTTCTCAAAGCAGCATCGGAGACGACTGAACTTTGTTGTCACATTAACGAGTCTGAAGGATTTTCTTTCCTCAACATGCCATGATGACAGAAGAAACTGGTGCTGTTCTGTGAAGATCAGTTTTGGAACGCGATGTTATCTAGAAGATCTGCACTCGATAGCCATTAGCCATGTTGTTTGTCTTAGCTGTAGATTTGCCACCTATCTACTCTAGGGTGCATATCTAGACACCTAAAGAGGTTGTAACACAAGAACTTTACTCCACTTGTCTACCTGGGAACCAGTTTTCCCTGGACAGTAGGCCATAATTAACCGTATTCTTTGTTAAGGATAGTGTGTACCATATAAGGAAATAGTCATCATTCCTCGGATAAATCAACATCTCTATTAGAATCTGCTGTGTACATCAATCTACCTGTTCAGGGGAATAGAGCATGGTAGTGGCCTCTGAATTGTGCAGAACCCACAACTTTCCTGAACTCCTGTTGTTTATACAAGTGATGCCACTGACGTCTGACTCAGAGATTGATTCGTTTTCAGAATCTTTTCTTCCGTAGGACTGATGCAAGATTTATTGAACTACCACCTAATTTCTAATTGCTACGCCCAAGCAATGCTCAGGGTCGGTTGTTACTTGATATTTTAGTATCTTATTAAAAGTGTGAGGGCACAGTTGCACCAGACCTGTCTGGTCGCTAGCTCAAGGTTTATGTTGACCACGAAGAAAGCAAGTCATATATTATAATAAAATATAAACTATAATACATTTTTCAACCCTTAGCAGATGAAATAGTTCTCCTGGTTGATATATTGCCATTTGTTAATTTTCGGGAGTACTTTTGGGAAGAGAGGAAGCACAAGCATTTTCGGGATTTAAACCTTTGACATGCTTCAGCAAGTTAAAAGACATGATTATTCATTTTGAGAGTTTTTGCGATCTAGTGACACCTGAGACAGCTTTAGACACCGGTGTATTTCACTCTATAAGATATATTTTGGGTAGAAAATCAAGCATATATGTCGGATATAACTATTTTTTTTGAGCATATGTCGGATATAACTATTACAAACCGGACAGCCAGACAGCCCAGCGAACCCTGTTGAAGATTGGGCCCAGCCCGTCTCTCTTCATCAGCATTTCCGTCTGAAGATACAAGGCAATTGGGCTCGTCTGTCTCTCTCCGTCGCCACTCGCTGCCCCTCCACCGAGCGCTGTCGCCGCCTTCCTCTCTGCTCCTCGTAGCGGCGGCGTGTCTGGTTCCCTCCGTCGGCGGCGCATTCCAACCGAGCGAGGTATGCTTCTCCTAATCCCCTCACCCTACCTTCTCGCAGGGTTCAGCTCATATCTCAGCACCTCTTCGTACTCTTATCTGATGGAACTCGGGCTGATTTGGCTGTCCAATACGCATCTCTACCGCGCAGCTTGCCACCGTATTCGACGGAGGAGGCGGACGCTGTTTAGGGTTAGGGTTCCGGTTTGGGGCTCCGGCCAACTTAGAGGGGTGTCAACTGCAAGGGCAATATCGGCGTAGCAAACATACATAGGGATGCTTTGTTATGGGGCTTTGGTATGTGTTGAGCAGCACTTGACAAAATGCAAGCCACAACTGTCAGTTTTTAGTTCAGCCTATCTAGTTGATTCAGACTCCAGAACGTGACTCACCAAGTCCCGATCGTTTATGCTGCTATACTGCTATATCTACCATGGTAGAGTACTTTGGCTACATTTAAATTGGAATATGGCATGAGGATTCTACTTTCAAGGCTTTTCACGAACATAAACTTTGGAACTGAAAATTGGTTGCTGTCTGTCTGATTGCTGAGTGAGGGTTCCTTTGTACTAACTGTGAGGGACCTATGTGATCTCTCTGTTAATAGAATGCATCTTTAGTTTATGTTCTCTAATGTTTTTTAGTTAATATATAGTGACATAATATGTCTGTAGGCTGCATCTAGTCTGATAAGATTCGATGTATGTTTGGGTTTGGTACTCCTTGTGGCATAGAATTGATGCAGTACCCCCCTTTTTTGCAGGATACATGGCTGGAATCATGGCACCGTTGGTGGCGTCTGGATTGACGGTCGGGGAGAGGAACTCGAAGTTCAACATAACCCGTGGTGCCAACTGGATCGTGGCTGTCTACTTGCCGTGTATTTGCATTGCCTTCCCAGCAGTTATGGTCTTAGGCCCATATGAGGATCCCATCTACGCCATTGGCTCCCTGTGGCGTGTCCCAGTTATCATGCTGTGGGGCGCATTCATGGCTATGGTGGCGCTGGTACGGCAGTACATGAGCCTGTTCATGCCGCATGCACCCTACGCCGTGCAGGAAGCTATCTTCAAAGTCGGCCTGCTATGGATTGCGTTTCCTGCCTTCGTCTTCATCGTCGTTCCTGTCGTATGTTTTGGCAAGGTGTGGATGCTGATCACCACGGTTTGCCTCTTCTGCATCCTGATCGCTGGAGTTTGGGCCTTCTGGGAGTGGCTTGCCCGCGCATACCCAAAGTAGGTTTGATGCCTGTTAACACTCCTGCACATACAGAAGGCTTCGCAAAGAGTGCTGGAAATTTCTGAATTAACTGGGTCCATTAGAGATGTATATGCTGCTAGGCACATAATGTTTTCCGTGACCAGATTCGCAATGCGTGGCTAATACTCTGAAGAAACTGGTACTGTTATGTGAATATCAGTTTTTGAACGGCGATGCTATCGATGAACTATGGGATCATTAGCCATGTTACTTGTCTTAGTGATAGATAGGCTACTTGTTAAACTGGTACTTGTCATGACTTTGTGGTGCCCTCTGAATTGTGGACCAACCCATAACTTTCATGACCTCTCGTTTTTGTTCATACAAGGGATACCACTCTCTCAGAGATTGATTTTTTTTTTTCAGAATCTTATGGTCCATAGAATTGCTGCAAAGTTTATATTGAAACTTCCACCTAATTGCTGATTGCGACGCCGAAGCGATGCTTATTGTAAGTTGTTTCATGGTATTATTTTGCCATGTATAGCTAACAGTATGAGTGCACACGCTGGACCAGATTAGTCTGGTTAGCCTCGGATTTCTAGCTAAGGGTTAAGTTGACGGCGAAGAACACAGTCGTATAGTAAACTACCATACATTTTCAACTCTTAGCAGAAAAAATCGTTCTCCCGGTTGAGGGGCGTCAGGTCTATCTTCTCCCAGTTGGTTCGTAGGGTGATGAACAGAAGAAGACAGTTTTGGCAAAGGAGGCCGCATATCTGGCCCAACCACAGCCCCTGGAACAGACAATGATACATAATAGATGAATGGTTAGTAAAACAGAGAAAAAAAAAACTAAAATTATCAAGTGGAATCCTTGAGCATGAGACACGAAAATTCACAATCGCATTCGCCTGTTCATGTACCTTGATGTGAAGCCCTAGCGTAAATCCAAAGAGGAGAGCGAGGGGCAGCCCAACTATGTAGAAGGCCACAAGGTTAGTCCATGCTGCCATTTGCTGCCACCCACAGCCTCTTGCTACCCCTGCAGTTTTGTTTGGCCCATATGTCACTGCAATCACCTTCATTTGAACTGTCTGTCTGTTACTTTCAGAGATGATACGAACTACTAACCTGACAAGACCCCTTGTGTGGAGTCCAGCACCACTGAGCCAATGAGCAACGGTGTCATGGAAGCGAATGCGCTCACCACCGTCTCGCTGTTGCTGAACAGGCTCGCCCACAGATCATGGCCAAGGCCTAAGAGTAGGAGAAATGCCACCGCCAGCAGCAGGGAAAGCGAGAGCGACACGGTGAGCGCCTTCTTCGCGCCGGCAATGTTCCCAGCTCCCAGCTCGTTTGACACCCTTGTGCTGTTGTTGCAACACCAAGAATTCGTTAGTTAATGCCTGATGGAATTGAAGATGACATGAATCTTACTGCAATATTACCTGATAACGGCGGCGAACCCATAGGTGATCATGTATGATACCGCTTGAGTGTTTTCACTGACAAGTAGGCATTCCACTGAGGTTAGAACTCAATGCCATTGATGATATTGGATCAAATATTTGGAGACGAAAGAAGGGAGATATAACGTACTAACCACATCGCAATGATGGAAGTACTGAGTGTTAGAGTCAGGATTGAACTAGCCGAATTGATTCCTCCAACCCTAGATGGGTGGGTATATATATCCAACACACATGGGCCTCTGTATGGGCTAAACACACTCCAACACCCCCCGCAGTCTGAACTAACCGTCGCAGCGGTGTTCAAGACTGGACACAAGAAAGAAGAACTCGCACCCCCCCCCGCAGTCACAACTAGCCACCGGGTAAGTTTCGAA
>LAPY01002278.1:16250-29312 GCA_000970635.1 Eragrostis tef
CCCTCGCCCCCCTCGGCGTCCCCCTCGGCGGCCGCGCCCTCGGCGCCGCTGCCGAATCACCGCCAAAGCCACATCACGGATGACCTCCCCGTCGCCAACGGACCGGAGCCCAGGAATGGGCTGGACGCCGATGAGGAGAAGCCGGCGCCAGTGGCGTACCTGCCCCAGCTGGTGGTGCTGTGCGAGCAGCGCCACGAGGGGCTCGACGAGGCAGCGGCCGCCGCGGCGGGGCCATCCACCAGCGGGATCGTCTCCAAGTGGCGACCCAAGGACCGGGTAATGGACCTAGCGCAGTATGCAGCTGCTGTTTTTATTGCTCCTGCTTCATAATTGTTCGCTGGATTCGGTGCCTTCGGGCTCCGGACGGAGATTCGTAGGACTGCAATTAGTCGCACGTGTAGCCGTTTGAGCTGAAAAATGGGAACTTTGGGTCGGTTGCTACTCGAGCTTAGTGGTTATGGAACATACAGACTCAGCATCATTTATCATTCTTTGCAAAAATATTATTTGAATGTGGCGATTTCAGATGTAATGAGATTTGCGAAGTCACGGTAACAGTATGACACAAGCAGAACAATCATAATGCACATCCTGAGCACAACAAAAATGTTATTTTTGATTTTTTCCCACAAGTGGTATCCTTATTAAGTTTTGGGGAACTGCCTCGCAATCAAAGAACCTGCCGTTACTCGTTTATTGGGTCACACTGTCCGCTCATTTAATGATAATTGCATGTTTATTGTGGCGATGTGTGGTGGCCCACCTCCCATACAGCGCTTAGGAGTTATGGTGTAACCAAAACTCTATGGCAGCCCACTCCACTCACAATGCCTAGGAGATGCCACAATAGCCAGGGATAATTGATACAGAATGGACTAGTATAGTCAAACTCAACATTGTGTCTGTGATGTCATAGGCATGCAAATTCTTAATTCCATTGACCAAATAAGTTCAGCATGGTGAGTGACCACCGGCTTTCAGCCAGTTTTCTTTGGATTATAATCCAATTTAGCTAGGAAACATTATTTAACCTGGAGTTTCCTAACAAGTATACGATATTGTGTAGTCTGGATCTGTGGTGGGATCTATCAACATACATATACAAAGTTGGTCATGCAATTCTTGAAAACCAATACTAGTCACTATTATATTCAGAATGGCTGGCATCATGTTGCTATAAGAGAAAGTTAGTGTTGCTTGTTGCTTGGGGTGAAGCTATAAGTTCAAACGTAGACAAATCCTGAATCAAGTTGTTTACTAGCCATCAGCCAGCTTAAAAGTTCGCTACCCAACGTATTGGCATCACTGCGGGATTAAGGGATTTTACTGTTGCAAAGCTGGCATGCGAGCACACAGTGGTTTTGCCGACGCTCATATTTTGCATATTGAATTGGCATGAACCACCAGATGGAAAATAGGGTCTTTCAGTTTCTCTGTTCAAGTCAATGGGCGTATATGGTAAAGCTAAACACTGCGAGCCTTGAAACCTCTAGGATAAGTTTATGGATGTCAATGCTTTTGGACCATAAAAGTATGCTTTTGTGTATTCAGGTGTTCCATTTTCCCAGATATTCTGTAGAGGCACTTGGTGTAATGAACTATCACGAACATTAATCTGTTCTTTTACCCTTCAAACATAGTTCCTTGGAGTTTGCTGCCTATATTTCCTTTTCTGATCACCATATTTTCGTAGACGGTAAACACTACATGGGCGGTCAACCATTGTTTAGCTAATAGTCAGGGCTACACGGTCGTTTAATCGGGCTACATGTCCGTTTAATCGGATTACACTGCCGTTTAGGCAAACACGACCGGGCCTTTGTAGCATTTACATGCCATGTACACAGCGTTTAGTCCTTTTTAGGAAAACAGAGTCTGTGCATTGAATTGAATTGTGCTAGCCACTGTTGAGCTTTGTAAAAAGATGCGTGCAGATATATACCTATGTACTGTGTAAAAAAGACACAGTTGAAAAATTTTGTTGATTGTTTTATTTACTATTCTAATGGCTGCCTCTTTGATTGGAATATTGTTCTTTGGTTCATTTTGGTTATATTGTTTCCTTTTGTCTGGCCATTGGATGTTATTTTCATTATAAAATTGTTCACATCTTTTACATTATTATTACATGACATTTACTTACAATGGACTTGGTAGTGCAGATGAAGACTGGATGTGTCGCACTTGTATTGTGTTTAAACATTAGTGTTGATCCACCAGATGTAATTAAAATATCTCCTTGTGCAAGAATGGAGTGCTGGATAGGTAAATGCCTATATCTTTTCGTCCAAAGTTCCAGGAAGCTGATGACAAGTAGTGTTGTCTCCAGTCTATAGTTATGTTCATCTTATTTGTGAAATTCAACTCATCAGCAGATGAGAAGTCTTATGTGTTAGAATACGCCGAAAATGAACTTCTTTTCATCATGTCAGTGACATCGTTTCTTACTCTGATGAGCTTTTTTATTTTTGTATGCTGTTTGAACCTATTTTGTAACAGAATTGACTGTAACAAATAATTCACCTGACACCAACTATTCTCAAAAACTACTGTCGAAGTTTATCTTCCAACAACAGGAGTATCTTTCCTCCAATTTCTAGATGATTCGCACCTATCCCACGCTTGAATTTAAAGCTAACCATTAGCTTCTGATATAGTGGAATACCTTTTTCTAGGCTAAGATACTGCACGTTAAGCCATAAACTTATTTTGTTAATGTTCATAATGGTTTTTTCCCCATAACCATATACATAAGGTAGAAATGCACCAGATTTTGACCATCATGGTGATTCGCGAGTGTTGATAAAATTGTATGTATTACAGTTATTGCAATTTATACAGTTGACCTTAGATGTGTCCGTAAATCTTCATCCCTTTGTTTAACAGATCCATTTTCTATGGCACCTCCGAAAGCCCTTGAAAGTATTGGAAAAACATTGCATTCACAGTATGAACGATGGCAACCTAAGGTGAGGGATTTACTTTTCTGTTTAAGCTACGGTATAATCATTATTTACATCTTTGGGCATTGCACTTTCAGGCTCGTTACAAGCTTCAGCTCGATCCAACAGTCGAGGAAGTTAAGAAGCTTTGTAATACTTGCCGCAAGTATGCCAAATCAGAGAGGGTCCTGTTCCACTATAATGGCCACGGTGTACCAAAGCCTACAGCTAATGGCGAGATTTGGGTGTTTAACAAAGTAAATATTGTTAGGATCCTGCATTGGTTACTGCATGTACTTATCATAGATGTCTTAATGAAGCGGTTATTTCCCCCCTCTTTTTGCAGAGTTACACACAGTATATTCCACTTCCTATTACTGAACTTGATTCATGGCTAAAAACACCTTCAATTTATGTCTTCGACTGCTCAGCAGCTGGAATAATTGTGAAAGCTTTTCTAGAGGTATGGTATGCTTCTAGTTGAGTGTGTTTTGTGTCTGTTTCTGTTCCTGTATTACTTAATATTTATTGTGATTATTGGTTACTCAGCGCCTAGACTGGAGTTCCAGCTCTTCGGCATCTTCACTGAAGGATTGCATTCTTCTTGCTGCCTGTGAGGCACATCAAACTCTCCCTCAAAGTGCTGAGTTTCCTGCTGATGTGTTTACAGCGTGCCTAACAACACCAATAAAAATGGCGTTGCACTGGTCTGTCTATCTCTTTTCCCTGATAGTGTGGAGTGCATTCTGCCGTTTAGGCAAACACGACTGGGCCTGTGTAGCATTTACATGCCGTGTACACGGCATTTAATCCTTTTCAGGAAAACAGAGTCAGTGCATTGAATTGAATTGTGCTAGCCACTGTTGAGCTTTGTAAAAATATGTGTTATTTTCTTTATAAAAATGTTCACATCTTTTACATTATTATTACATGACATCTACTAACAATGGACTTGGTGGTGCAGATGAAGACTGGATGTGTTGCGCTTGTATTGTGTTTAAACATTAGTGTTGATCCACCAGATGTAATTAAAATATCTCCTTGTGCAAGAATGGAGTGCTGGATAGGTAAATGCCTATATCTTTTCGTCCAAAGTTCCAGGAAGCTGATGACAAGTAGTGTTGTCTCCAGTCTATAGTTATGTTCATCTTATTTGTGAAATTCAGCTCATCATCAGATGAGAAGTCTTATGTGTTAGAATACGCCGAAAATGAACTGCTTTTCATCATGTCAGTGAATCGTTTCTTACTCTGATGGGCGTTTTGTATTTCTGTATACCGTTTGAACCTATTTTGTAACAGATTTGACTGTAACAAATAAATGAATAATTCATCTGACACCAACTATTCTCAAAAACTACTGTTGAAGTTTATCTTCCAAAAACAGGAGTATCTTTCCTCCAATTTTTAGATGATTCACACGTATCCCACACTTGAATTTAAAGTTAACCATTAGCTTCTGATATAGAGGAATACCTTTTTCTAGGCTAAGATACTGCACGTTAAGCCATAAACTTATTTTGTTAATGTTCATGATGGTTTTTTTTCCCCATAACCATATACATAAGGTAGAAATGCACTAGATTTTGACCATCATGGCGATTCGTGAGTGTTGATAAAGTTGTATGTATTACAGTTATTGCACTTTATACAGTTGACTTGAGATGTGTCCGTAAATATTCATTCCTTTGTTTAACAGATCCATTTTCTATGGCACCTCCGAAAGCCCTTGAAAATATTGGAAAAACATTGCACTCACAGTATGAACGATGGCAACCTAAGGTGAGGGATTTACTTTTCTGTTTAAGCTACGGTACTTTCATAATCATTATTTACATCTTTGGGCGTTGCACTTTCAGGCTCGTTACAAGCTTCAGCTCGATCCAACAGTCGAGGAAGTTAAGAAGCTTTGTAATACTTGCCGCAAATATGCCAAATCAGAGAGGGTCCTGTTCCACTATAATGGCCACGGTGTACCAAAGCCTACAGCTAATGGCGAGATTTGGGTGTTTAACAAGGTAAATATTGTTAGGATCCTGCATTGGTTACTGCATGTACTTATCATAGATGTCTTAATGAAGCGGTTATTTCCCCCCTCTTTTTGCAGAGTTACACACAGTATATTCCACTTCCTATTACTGAACTTGATTCATGGCTAAAAACACCTTCAATTTATGTCTTCGACTGCTCAGCAGCTGGAATAATTGTGAAAGCTTTTCTAGAGGTATGGTATGCTTCTAGTTGAGTGTGTTTTGTGTCTGTTTCTGTTCCTGTATTACTTAATATTTATTGTGATTATTGGTTACTCAGCGCCTAGACTGGAGTTCCAGCTCTTCGGCATCTTCACTGAAGGATTGCATTCTTCTTGCTGCCTGTGAGGCACATCAAACTCTCCCTCAAAGTGCTGAGTTTCCTGCTGATGTGTTTACAGCGTGCCTAACAACACCAATAAAAATGGCGTTGCACTGGTCTGTCTATCTCTTTTCCCTGATAGTGTGGAGTGCATTTTCTTTCCTTATACCTGTAAACTATTCCTTAATTTCTTCTCCACTTCTTTATTATACCATGCAGGTTTTGTAACCGGTCCTTACTCCGTGGTTCTCTGGATCCTTCTCTTATTGATCAAATTCCTGGAAGGCAAAATGACCGTAAAACTCTTCTTGGGGAGCTAAACTGGATTTTCACTGCTATTACAGATACTATTGCGTGGAACGTTCTTCCTCATGGTAATGCATCTTGAGTTGGATAGAATATTGTTCTTAGGAACAAGAAACCGAATTACATTTGAGTTCAAATTATTATATTGGGTTTTCTGGTTTGTGATACAAGTTTCACTGTGCAGATCTATTCCAAAGGCTTTTTAGGCAAGATCTTCTGGTTGCTAGTCTCTTTCGCAACTTCTTACTTGCTGAGAGAATCATGCGTTCCGCAAATTGCTCCCCAATTTCCTACCCATATTTACCACCAACACACCAGCACCATATGTGGTAGCTAACTTGACTGGACATTCTGTTTCTGCAATAACTATTATTTTGTGCATTTTCCATAACTTGCTAAACGTCAGGGATGCATGGGACATGGCGGCTGAGATATGCCTTTCCAAGCTTCCTCAGTTAGTTACTGATCCAAATGCAGAGTTTCAGGTTTTTCTACCTTTTTCTTTGAGATATTGTTGTGCAATTTTAGTGTAATCATTTTGGTAATTGATTTCTCCTTATTGAAACCAGCCAAGTCCATTTTTTACGGAACAATTGACGGCATTTGAAGTGTGGCTTGATCATGGCTCTGAGGATAAGAAACCCCCTGAACAGTTACCTATAGTTCTCCAGGTAAGAAATCTGGCTAGCTTTTTTCTTTGAGATATTGTTGTGCAACTTTAAGCCTACCCAAACTTGCTTGGGAAAAAAGGCTTGGTTGTTGTATATTGTTGTGCAACTTTAGTGTAATCATTTTGGTAATTGATTTCTCCTTATTGAAACCAGCCAAGCCCATTTTTTACGGAACAATTGACGGCATTTGAAGTGTGGCTTGATCATGGCTCTGAGGATAAGAAACCCCCTGAACAGTTACCTATAGTTCTCCAGGTAAGAAATCTGGCTACTTCAGTTACCTGAAATTCCGTATTATTTGTACTACCCATTTTAACTTACTTTGGTATCTATTTTTAAGCACCTCATTTGCCATCTCTTTGCTGCTACAGACTTAATTTGAGAAACTGTTATCTCTTTGCATGCATTCCTTTAGTTATCTCCTACAATTATTTTTTTGTTTCTCTTACATCTGGTGTTTTGTGTAGGTCCTACTTAGTCAATCACACAGATTTAGAGCACTTGTTCTGCTTGGAAGATTTCTTGACATGGGACCATGGGCAGTTGATTTGGTATGTAGTTGACCCCTTCTGAATTTACATTTCCTTTATATGAAGTTCTGAACTGCTTATTCTTTATCCTCTTTCAGTATCATCGACATCAGGCATTTCATATTTTGTAGGCCTTGTTTGTTGGAATCTTCCCTTATGTACTTTAAAATATTTATAACCTCAGGAACTTAATGTTATTGTAGGCCTTATCTGTCGGAATCTTCCCGTATGTACTCAAACTGCTTCAAACAAGTGCAATAGAACTGCGTCAAATTCTTGTGTTCATATGGACAAAAATTCTCTCTCTTGACAAGGTATGCGCTCTACTTTGGAACCTTTTGGAATTGTATTCGTTTTCAACATTCAGGTGTTTACCCTGTATTGTTTCCCCACAAATGACAGTCATGCCAGGTTGACTTGGTCAAAGACGTAGGGCATGCATATTTTATCAGGTTTCTTGACAGTTTGGATGCTTACCCAGAGCAGCGAGCGATGGCTGCTTTCGTTTTAGCAGTTATTGTAGATGGGCACAGGAAGGGTCAAGAGGCTTGTATTAATGCAGGTCTTATTGATGTTTGCCTGAGACATCTGCAACCTGAGAATCCTCATGATGGACAAACAGAGCCTTTGCTTTTGCAGTGGCTTTGTTTATGCCTTGGCAAACTCTGGGAAGATTTCCCCGAGGCTCAGTTACTTGGTTTACAATCAAATGCGCCAGACATTGTTACCTTGCTATTGTCAGAGCCTCAGCCTGAGGTACGGCGACCTTCATATTGTAGCAGTTCTTTCTCCTTTTCTTTTTGCCTACTTCTCATGGTACACATTAAATATTTGGTTTTGTCAGGTCAGAGCTTCTGCTGTTTTTGCACTTGGGAATCTCTTGGATATGGGATCATCATCGCTAAGTGGAGTTGATGATGATCTAAGGGTTGGCAGCGATAGTAGTGGCGCTGGTCGTGATGGAAGAATTTCTACAAGCAGCCCGATGGCTACATCAAGCATCTTGCATGGCTCTCCCCAGTCAGATGATTCTTCTCAACACTCTGATTCAGGCATATTACTGAGGGAGAATGTAACTAATGGTGGTCTCAGCCACAACAGATCAATGCCTGCTGATAGTGCAATTTATTCTCAATTTATATCGACCATGTGTTCTGTTGCTAAAGATCCTTACCCAAGAATTGCAACTATTGGTCGGAGAGCCCTGTCCCTCATAGGCGTTGAGCAAGTGGTCATGAAACATAAAAGAATTAACAGTGGCGGTGCACATCAAGGAGAGACATCTGCACCTCCATCAAACTTTGGAATGGCACGTTCTTCTTCTTGGTTTGATATGAACTCTGGTAAGTTGTGATCATGTCTGTTGCTGTGTGCTTTGAACACCTCGATTACAGGATAAGAAATGAATTGTTGATTTGTGCCTTCCAATATTTTGCAGGAAGCTTCTCAATGGCATTTAGGACCCCTCCTGTTAGCCCTCCTCAGCATGATTATCTTACAGGGTTACGACGAGTTTGTTCTATGGAGTTCAGACCACATCTTATGAATTCACCCGAGGGCTTAGCTGATCCCCTTTTAAGCTCTGTTGCGGCTCCCAGTAATGCTGATCTAAGTATAGCTCCCCAATCTATTATTTACAACTGGAGTTGTGGTCACTTTGCAAGGCCACTTCTAACTGGTTCTGATGATAATGAGGAAGCAAATGCTAGAAGAGAAGATAGAGAACGAACTGCACTTGATTGCATTTCTAAATGCCAGCGTTCCTGTACGTGCACGTATACATTAGTCTGCACTACATATTCTTGTTGGTATTCTATACTTATCAGTTTTTTTTTCATCTTTTGCCGGTGGATGATGGAAATAACAGCTTGCAAGATGACGAGCCAGATTGCTAGTTGGGATACGAGGTTTGAGTTGGGTACAAAAGCAGCATTATTGATGCCATTTTCTCCTCTTGTTATTGCAGCTGATGAACATGAGCAAATAAGGTCAAACTTTTACTGCTGCAATGAAAGTGAAAATTGTAGTACATCATATGCACTTTTGCAGTTGCTAAAGTTCTGTGTCTCATCTCAGGGTGTGGAACTATGACGATGCGCTGCCAGTGAATGCATTTGAAAACCACAAGTTGTCCGACAGGGGGCTATCTAAACTTTCGCTTATCAATGAACTTGATGAGAGCTTGCTTTTAGCTGCCTCAAGTATGCCTCTATTCTCTATGTACATTGTTTTGTGCTTATCATGTACTATTATGCCATCTAATTTTCTGTGTTCTAGGTGATGGAAATGTGCGTATATGGAAAAACTTCACTCAGAAGGGAGGACAGAAACTTGTAACTGCTTTCTCATCAGTTCAGGGTCATCGAGCTGCTGGTCGTAGTGTTGTGATCGATTGGCAGCAGCAATCTGGTTATCTGGTGATATTCTGCTGTCATACACCAGTACTGTAATTTTGTTTTAAGCATTGTAGGTTGCTCTAATACAGGGACTTGCTTCCTTTGGTTGTTAAATAGTACGCATCTGGTGACATGGCTTCCATCCTGGTATGGGATCTTGACAAGGAACAACTTCTCAGCACCATTCAATCATCTGCTAGTAGTGCCATTTCAGCTCTGGTGAGTTCTTTTTTCCATGTCTATTTGAGTTAATTTCTCAAAATATTAATTCAATTCTCAGAAGTAAACATCGTAGCAAGAGTTGGCGTGTATCTATATTTTGAATGGCCAATAGAGAGAAAATGGAATCCAGGGGAAAAAAGATAATGGAGCACCTAGCGTGGGCAATTTGAATGGCCAAATTTTTACGAGTGGATGTGGCGTTTGGTTGGCTTTCTGTAGGTTGACAATGTGAGCAAGGTGTAAAACAAGATGATCATTTGGTTCTATAGTGCCAAAACTGTGACAAAAATAAGTAATCTTTTCATGCAATGGTTTAGTCCACTTATCTTATTTTTCTCAACAGCTTATGCATTTTCATTTCATAGGTGTTAAATATGCTGTTTGATAGCTTTATGTATAAGCTATTGCACCAAGTTTTATGTTAATCAGGTCTAAATCTTCTGTTTTTTGAGCATGACCTTTGCTTGTTGCTTCTGTTCCAGTCTGCATCTCAGGTCCGCCCTGGTCAATTTGCTGCTGGTTTTGCTGATGCTTCTGTCAGGATATTTGATGTTCGTGCTCCTGATAGGTAAGTAGAGCAATATCTATACGTACATCCTTTGGCCTTCAACCATTTGTTGAAGACTATATATATGTTTTATGTTCCCTATTCAATATCCCACTGCCTATTCTCCAGTTTTATGTTTTGAACTCTGAATTCCTCAATGCTGCAGAATTGTCTATACGGCCAGACCTCATGCTCCAAGAACAGAAAAGGTAGTGGGCATAGGGTTTCAACCCGGTTTTGATCCTCACAAGGTATATAAACATTACTGCTTCTTTGCATTTCTATGTTATGCATTTTGGTTTCTGTTATTCAAGCTTTTGTAAATATACATGTAGGGTTTGTTTAAGCTTTTAAGTGTCCCCCTTTTGTTATTTATGCTGGCACAGATTGTAAGCGCATCTCAAGCTGGAGACATTCAGTTTCTCGATATTAGAAGGGCAGCAGAACCCTACCTAACTATCGAGGCACACAGGGGTTCGCTGACAGCATTAGCTGTTCATCGGCATGCCCCGGTTGTTGCAAGTGGCTCAGCAAAGCAGATGATCAAAGTGTTCAGTCTTGAAGGAGAACAGTTGACGATAATACGCTATCAACCATCTTTTATGGGCCAGAGGATAGGCAGTGTTAACTGCCTTTCTTTTCACCCATACAAATCTCTTTTGGCTGCTGGTGCTGGTGATAATGCTCTTGTCTCTATCTATGCTGAGGAGAATTACAAGTGAGATGTGGCCTACATGTGATGGCATGCGACCACAATGCAATTCATAGGGCTAATGTTTGGATGGCCAAACGATGGCTCCATGCCGGTCCAGCTACAAGAGTCCAAGATGCGAAGCCTTGTCAAGCGACTTGGGGGCGATAGCCCCTGTTTCATAGGTGTTAACTATGCTGTTTGATAGCTTTATGTGTAAGCTATTGCACCAAGTTTTTTGTTAATCAGGTCTAAATCTTCTGTTTTTTGAGCATGACCTTTGCTTGTTGCTTCTGTTCCAGTCTGCATCTCAGGTCCGCCCTGGTCAATTTGCTGCTGGTTTTGCTGATGCTTCTGTCAGGATATTTGATGTTCGTTCTCCTGATAGGTAAGTAGATTAATATCTATACGTACATCCTTTGGCCTTCAACCGTTTGTTGAAGACTATATATATGTTTTATGTTCCCTATTCAATATCCCACTGCCTGTTCTCTAGTTTTATGTTTTGAACTCTGAATTCCTCATTGCTGCAGAATTGTCTATACGGCCAGACCTCATGCTCCAAGAACAGAAAAGGTAGTGGGCATAGGGTTTCAACCCGGTTTTGATCCTCACAAGGTATATAAACATTACTGCTTCTTTGCATTTCTATGTTATGCATTTTGGTTTCTGTTATTCAAGCTTTTGTAAATATACATGTAGGGTTTGTTTAAGCTTTTAAGTGTCCCCCTTTTGTTATTTATGCTGGCACAGATTGTAAGCGCATCTCAAGCTGGAGACATTCAGTTTCTCGATATTAGAAGGGCAGCAGAACCCTACCTAACTATCGAGGCACACAGGGGTTCGCTGACAGCATTAGCTGTTCATCGGCATGCCCCGGTTGTTGCAAGTGGGTCAGCAAAGCAGATGATCAAAGTGTTCAGTCTTGAAGGAGAACAGTTGACGATAATACGCTATCAACCATCTTTTATGGGCCAGAGGATAGGCAGTGTTAACTGCCTTTCTTTTCACCCATACAAATCTCTTTTGGCTGCTGGTGCTGGTGATAATGCTCTTGTCTCTATCTATGCTGAGGAGAATTACAAGTGAGATGTGGCCTACATGTGATGGCATGCGACCACAATGCAATTCATAGGGCTAATGTTTGGATGGCCAAACGATGGCTCCATGCCGGTCCAGCTACAAGATCCAAGATGCGAAGCCTTGTCAAGCGACATGGGAGCGATAGCCCGTGGCTCTGAGTGCACATTGCGTGGTGGATGGTGTGCGCAGTTTGTAAAATACAGCACAAGATTCATTAGCCTCCTTGCAGAAGGTTGCCAAACCCTACACCGGTCCTGTCATCAAACTTGGAGGCTTTCCCCCCAATAATCATACCTAGTTTAACCCAAAATGTAAATAGTTAACTCATTGGGATTGTGTTCTTTGCCAAGTGTAAACAGGCGTGATATCATAAAATGGGGTTTGGTAGGGGCTGCCTGGGGAAGTGGTTGTGCATATGGGCCCAGGCATCACAGATGTTATTGAATAGATAGAGAAGCATTTGTTCAGCTAATAGTAGCACTAGATGGCCCGCATTAACCTGTCCCCAAGCGGTGCATTGTAATCTCAGGACAGGGTTCCGTTTGTATATATGAATTGTGTTTGTACAGTTGGTCAGCTTTCTAGTCGGTCTCGGTTGCAATATAGAAAGCATTTTTTCCCTTGGTTGTAGTTTTCATCCTAGAAGTGGAGCGAATGGGAAGGGAAGCATGCTCTGTTGGGTACTTTGCTTCTTGTGGCATGAAACTGCTGTGATATCTCGAGGTGAATTGACGGATGGATGGTGTCCATGCAGTTCTGGGTGGTGTATATCCCAGTGGCATTCTCTGCTGTTCAGGGATCATGTTGACAGTGGGAAGCTGTGAAGTAGAACTGGAGCTCCGAGGTTCTCAAACTGCATTCAGATTTTCAGAATGTGGGAGGCAGGAGTCGTGACAGGTGAATGCCTTGATAGCCCCTGCGTGACTCAGGAAGTGGGTAGAAGCATCTGTGCCGTGGCCTGAAGAGCAAATGTACTAAATTTGTTGATATGTGCAATACAATACAGGACATGGTGTTTTGCTTTTTCAGTGTTTTGTTAAATTGGAGCAGCACATAAATAAAATCGCAATTCATGGCTTGTGCAGTTACGGGGTGAAGAACCAGCAGCTTCTTTTAAATTCAAATCAGGCATGCTGCCGCCCAGCCGAGGCGCGAGAGCTTGCGAGATGACGCTCCTGACGCTCGCGCCAACCCGCCGCCACGCTCTTGTCCACCTCCCTCCGCACCACGCGCGCCCTCAACTGCCTCCTCGCCGGCGTTCCTCCGCGCCGCGCCCCACGCGGCTCCCGACGCCGCCACCTTCCGCATCCTCACCTCACCGCC
>LAPY01002278.1:55476-67180 GCA_000970635.1 Eragrostis tef
CATGGTTTATGGCAAACAATATCGAGAAGAAAACGAGAGGCATTTTTTTCTTATTCACTCAGTGTATGTCACTTTGATTAGCAAAAGTGTTGTCTTTGCAATACAAATAAAACTATCCTGCACTTTTTACTTCGAATGTACCATGCTAGATTTAATCAATTCTTTTGCGGTGTGTACTCATAGCTTTTAACTTATTCCACTGGTTGGGTTAGGGCATATGTTTGGCAATTGGCTTCGAAGAACCCATGTTAATTTGGAGAGACAACTGCCTCTGGGGTCATCAATATTATATTTGGACGGGCTATTTGAACTAAGCACAAATGATAGTGTTTGGTAAGCTCTTACCAAAACTTAGAGCTTCCCTAAAAGCAAAAGTAGTTAAGAGCTAGCTGCTAGTTTTTAGACGAGAATAATATTTCATTATCTATACTTTGCTAAAAACTAGCTCTTGATAATTGTCTTCTCTTTTTTTTTCTCTAACAAATAATTTTAGAAGCTAGCTTAAAATCAGACTTTTGGGAAGCTCTTATACGCAGATACTCTTGCACCAGGTGCGCGTTCGGCGTCCTCCCCTCTAAGATTTAGAGAGGTCTAAACAAAAAAAATCTTGTCTTAAACAAAGTTTAATTACAAAACTAACTGCAGAACTCCCAGTCTAAATCGCGAGACGAATTTAATGAGAGTAATTAAGCCGTGATTAGACGATAGTTACTGTAGCATCACTGTAGCAAAACATAGCTTAATTAAGCTTATTAGTTTCGTCTCGTAAAGATGTAACCATCTGTAAAAAGGTTTTGTCAGTAGATTTTATTTAATACTAGATTATCTTTGTTTAGAACCTTTAAAATTTAGAGGTTCTAAACGCCGAATGCGCCCCAGGCATTTGCAACAGTCTGACAAGCAGTTGAGGGGCATGCTTGGGTTCTGTTGTCCTTATTAAAGCGGAGCTCGTGGTTCAAAAGGTGCCAGGAAGGAGCCGAGGGGCATGCTTGGGTTCTGGGGCTTACCGATATTACTAAATAAGAAAAAACTGTTATTTTATTATATAAATATAAATGATGAGATCAATTCGGAAAGCGTTTTTATTATTTTAACAGACGAAATTGCTTTGGTCTAATTAAAAATTTTTTAATCCATTTTATCTTACTACTATGCCCAGGGGATAAGACCGAAACGAAGTACTTGTCCTTCCGACGTGCTCGTGTTAATAAGATACTGGTGAACCGGAGGGATAATATGATGGTGAAGGTCGACAACAAGCACATGCAGGCAGTCTACTTCCAATTATGTTTATCTTGAGTTGTTCGATGATTGTTTTTCTTTTGGCAAACAAGTTGTTTGATGATTTCTTCAGCTGTTCGGTTGGATTATTTGGTTTAATAAATTGAGTTTGAGTGTATATTATTCCATTTCGCCATAAACCTATTGTATACGTAGTTCAATCTTTTTTATTTTTTGAAGAAAGCCATCTGGCGCACTTTATTGATCTGAGAAAATAGTTACATTGTTCACCAGATGCTCAAGAATAAACCTAGGAGGCTCATCGACCCAAATACATGAATTTTTCTGAGAAAAAGCTACCTTCGGTAGCTCATAAGCTACCTGGTTTGCTTCCCTATTACAATGTTCAATGTTTACAGAATCAAAACCAAGCCACATGATGCTGCATTCTTCAAAGATAGCTCCTCTGGCTGTCGCCGAGAAGCCTCCATCCTTCATCGTTAACAAGTACTCCACGACATGGTAGCAACCCGTGTAATACTCTCCATCCAAATATTTTTATCTTAGCTGGGATATCGAGTTTCCAAAGCTTCTTCCATACCTGATTATCTCCTGTGTCACTTGCTTGATTGAGATTTGCACTCCTCCTAAATTTGAATAGCCATTGACAGTGATATGCTGACCTCACAGAGAATAAACCATTTCTATTGTGATGCCATGCCATCAGATCTTCTCTCCCCACTTAAATTGGTATTTGGAGGATATGGTGCACATCTACTGACCAAAAAAGATCATTTACCAACTCTTCATCTCAATTACCAGTTACTGGATTTATAAGCTCATCCACTGTTCTTACTAAATTTCTGCCACGAGGTGTCTGATCTTTCAGGTTTTGACTTCCTGGTATCCAGTTGTATTCCCAAATTCTAATATGGGACCCATCTCCAACTCTCCAGATATACCCTTGTTTGAAGCATTCTAAACCTGCAAGCACGCTCTGCCATGTGTATGAGCTTCCACTTTTCAGCTTTGCATCCAACAATTTTCCATCCGAATAGTATCTCGCTCTTAGCACCTGAGCTCACAAGGATTCTGGTTCGCATAGTAAACGCCAAACCTGCTTAGCCAACATCGCTGTATTAAAACAACGCATGTAAATCTCTAAAACCCATACCTCCTTTCCCTTTTGGTATACACATCTTTCACCACGCTTTTTTTTTTGAAAAAAAGGTAGGAGAACTGCCATTCATTAAGGAAGAGAAAGTAGAGTTACAACCTAAGGTTACAATGACTAACCCAGCAAGAATGTCAGGCTCAGACCATGGTCATCACCAAGTCTGGGTAAAAGAAACAAAGCACAGTGATGTCGAACGGGAGATGTTCGAAGCTCATTGAAGCAACCAACGACTAGGGAGTCCAATCCACAATCTGAACTTTCAGCAGACAACAATTGGTGATGTTCGAGCTTACTACCTTAGTTTTTGAAGACTGTAGTAAAAACCATTGTCGACTAGAATTCCTGGGTACATAGCAACCTGAAGTATTCACATCGGTTTGCTAATTAATGAAGCACTTCATGGTTACGAAGAAACTGCTGGACCACTTAAGAACGACGCTTAGGAAGCCACCTCATGTATCTTCTTCTTTACTTTCTTACACATTTTGGAATTGCGCCTGCCGCAGACTCCCTTCTTGTTCTTGCCCTTCTCCTTCTTTTTCTTCTTCATGGCCTTCTTGGTGGGGCTTATCTCACTCGAAACGGACTTCTTATTCTCTTTCTTCCTCACAACCACTTCAAGAAGCTTAACGATGGGTTTCATGCTCTCTTAACATATGGTCTTCTTGCTGGTGCCCATGCCCATCTGTTTTAAGATTAACCCAGCCAACTGCTTACTTTTCACAATGCCGCCACACTTTCTTGCTAGCACTTCTTAAGTACTCTTGAGGACAACTCTTTGAAGTTTGATCTCATTCTTCAGTCTTGGCCTGCAGCGAAGAATACCCTTTTCTTCCATGGCGTCTGCTTCCTTGTTGGGTGATGGATCTTGTAGGGTGGATAGAGATAAAGAAGCTACTCCATTCTGTTTGAAGATTTGCAAGGCTTTGATCAGTTCATGTCCAAGTGATTGTTCTGCTTCACTTCTAGCTATATTTGGCGAATGCGTACTGCCCAGGTTCTGGATAATAGGCATTAAACAACATCCCTCTTGCACTGCATTTCGGTCAATCGATGGCATTTCAGTGTGCTCCATCACATCGATTGTTTGGATCTGGCTTTGGGGGTTTTGATTGCACAATTTGATTGCGTTGTAATCCCCTTTTGAGCTAATCGCGCCATGTATACCGATGCTTGCTGAAGTATGCTTCACATTGCAGATGTCTGTGGGTTTGGTTGTGCTTTGCTGAGTCACTTGTACAGTTGCATGCATGGGCAATATATCCACCAAAGGTATAACTGTAGCATCAGAGGTTCTTGTATGAAACCCACCATGTTGGTGCTCGCTCTCTGTTCCACCATCAGATTGCTCATGGAGCTGCAAACACATTGTTTTCTGGGGAACAATCTGAATTGCAACAGAATTATTTGGAGTCCCAAATTCATCATGCTGGAAAGGTAGCAGGGCATGTTTGTCCATATGCTGATTTGCATCATCAGAGGAAGAAGAAGCCTAATGGCTGGGAGTGTGAGGTTCAAACACTGAGATCTGATTTTTTGAGCCACGACCCTTGGATTGCCACAACATACGCAAAGCCCTGCGCTCATCTGTAGTGCAGTGCTTATTCTAGTCGGAGGTGGAGATGGGCTTCTGTTTCTGACCTTGCTCTTGCTAAATGACCTGTAACTGTACCAGTCAAGGTCATGGCCCCTTTGTGGCGTTAGATCATTATCTTTACCACTTCTATCAAACGAGCTCCGTCTATGTAGGTTTTCTTTTATGTGTGGCCTTCCTCTGTCCCAACCTTCATCTTCATCACCGTCTCTTGAATGGCAACGAAAATCTCTTGCACGACAGGCCATAGGGGAATCCACCATCATGGGTCTGGACTGCGAGCTCCCAGGGTAGCCTATGGCATGATCTCTTTCTCGGAAGTGCCTTGTTATGGGGCGCCAATCATGGGGGCTAGGTCCCTCGGAGTTGCGGCCAAAGGATAACCTCTCCTCAGCCCCCCTCTTCATCAAAGCTTGGGTAAAGAAGTGCCGAGTATTAGAAGCCTTGCAACTGCACCTCGACGAGATATGACCGCTACCACCACAAATCCAACATATAGGAGGATCCCTACACTGGGCCACTCGGTGGTCTCTGCCGAGGCAATTGAAGCACCGATCCCTCGTCCTCTCTCTAAAGATTTGAGGAATCATTGGGTTGATGTTGATGGGTGAACCGGAACGACTGACTCTCTTCTTCTCTTTTCTCCACCAAAACCTTTCCCTTACCGCTTGCCATTTCTGATGAGGCGTCTCGTCTTGTGCTTCATAACTGTGCGACAATTGGTGGGCAACTGCAGGACACAACTGCGTAGAGGATCGGGGAGGTTGCTTGATGGCGGTTGAGCGCGAGCGAACTTTCCTCTTGTCCTCAAACATGAAGGGCGAGAGCCGCATCTTAGAGCTATCTGGGTTGAATCCAACAAGGCAACATAACGCGGTGCAGCTCTGATCCAGAGAACACAAGGAGCAGAGTCCCTAAGGAAATACGCAACATCTGGATTGTCAATGAACAATACCTTCCTTCGACGATTCGCTGCCGGTGAGGGAACCGGCACTGCTGGCCGGGCCTTCAAAGGCATCTGTAGCGGTGCTGAGCCGGTCCGGACCACATCCGCGTAGGAGGGTGAGATAGGATTCCTCGCCACCAGGAGAGGCCGCCTTGAAGTCCCCCCATCTGTTTTGAGGTAAAGCTTCGATTCTCCAGCGACGAGGGCCTTCCAGCTCAGTGCTTGAGCGCCCCGCGGAGGAAAAGGAGCCGCAGAGACCACCCACCATGAGAGAATGGGGCAGCTTCGACCCTCGGCCAGTTTCCTCTTCGTCTTCATTCCTCTCGTCAACTTCCCTCAAAAAGGCTCTCGATATCTTCCTTTCGACCAGCAAAACACTAGAGTTTTTGGATTCCTTGTTGCTGGGGAGGTGGGGAACTGATTTGTGGGAAGATTTTTGGCTGTCTCAGCCGATTTGTGGTTGTCTAGGAAGCAAATTTCGTTGGGTTCGCCATGGGAGTCGCCTCTCACCCTAGGTGACCGTTGGAGGGCCATTTGTTTTTCCCTTTCTCTGTCTTCAGCTTTGCTACCTTCACCACGCTTTCCAATGCATTTTCTTTTGTTCATCGTCATCACCCCAACAGAACTGTGATATGGCGGCAAACAGTGGGTGAAAGTGATTGGAATGAGTAGCATCTCCTCTAACTGGGGATTTATATTTCAGCTCCGCTTTCAATTACTATGGGGCTTTGTGGAGACGACTAAAGTTACATCGTAATTAGTTTAGTTGCAGTGAGAGGATGTCCCCATTCGACGACGAGGTCAGGTACCGCTACGCTACGTTTGCGCTCTGGTCGTACGTAGATCACAGCGGTGGCAGGATCAAGTGGTGCCGCGGCCCCTACTGCGTCCGTGCCATCGAGTTCCTAGGCGGTGGCAAGGACGACCAAGTGGCGGTGGCCACCTGCGACTTGGAGCACAGCTTCTGCTGGAGCTGTGGTGAGGAGCCGCACGGGCCGCTAGCATGCTATGCGTCGCGCGTCCTCCGCTCCAGCCTCCAGCGGCCACAACACTACTCCACCATGGCTTCGTCGTCCCACTACCTCGTGGCCCGTGAGCTGGGCATCGCCGATGTGGCGGAACTCAATATCCTATCCCAAGCGTACCAGGAGATCGTCGAATGCCCGGAAGTCATCCAGTGGGTGTACAACACCCACCGCGCGCTACTACCACCCGGAGCATGATGGCATGGCCAATAGTCGTTCTTTAGCTAACTCTTAGAATTGTTTATAGGGAAAAGAAATATATAAGAGACAGCTGGTTTCTCAGTGGTTGCTTTTAGACTACCTCTTAGCTATCTCTTAGAATTGTATATTAGAAAAAGAGAAGAGATGCGACAGTACTGACTCTTGAAGAAGAGTTAGCAAGAGTTAGCTCTATCACATCAATTCTTAAACAATTCTAAGAGATAGCTAAAAAATAGCCTAGAAGCAACCATTAAAGTTAGCTGTCTCTTATATATTCTTTTTCCTAATAAATAATTCTAAGAGTTAGCTAAAAGTCAGGACGCTCTGACCGACTGCTCAAGGAAGCCAAGAGACTTGAAGTCTTTGCCAGGGTGTGGTGGTTCAACCTCTACAGTGACTGCATCGAGAACGAAGCCTCTATCCATTTGTATCACCAACGGTCCTTTTTTTGATTCTTTCAAGAACACGGTTGTGGCTACCGCACAAAAGATGCGACACAAGGTTGAGATGCTGGCGAAAGCTGCCGACGACATCGACTTCCAATATTAATGCTTCCAGAGATGCATGGTATATTTTGCTTCCCTTCATCACCTTTTATTTGAAAACCGTGTGTGCCTACTTTATCCTTTTCTTCGACATGGAAAAAATATTAATCTTCTTCCATAGATGCATGTACATATATTAGATATGGTGGACCATTCTTAAGTTTGCTAGCACTGGAGAGCAAGTTATGTTTTATGTATCTACTATCTGGTATCATTTTTTTTAAAAAGCTGAGTACGTAATAATCAGTGAAAAATTCAATAGAGGAAACAATACAAAGGAAACTGAGTAGCTGCGAAGTTAAAACACTTGTCTGTGAGAGGGAGGCCAGTAGTGCTTATCAACTCGGTAACTAAAGGTATTCTCGAGAAAATTGATTACTATAGGTCAAGGTTTTATTTTAGCAGAGTGATAGTAACAGTCATAAGAAAAAGTGCCGCTTTACAAAATGGAGAATTCATATATGTCAACCCAAATATATACCAGGGCGGTCTTGGTGTCCTTATTAATATTGGAATCCAAAACCATTGCCTCCTAATACAAAAATGCTATAGAGCCGACCCGTGTGTCCGACTTTGGTGCGACTTCATACAATCTAAGGCTGATTAGAATGTCATTTGGCTAATGAACACATCTGCATAAGAAAATACCTTAAAGACAAGCCCTTGGTACTATACAATGAAACTGGGGACTCACATTTTGGAATGGCCTTAGGACAGTGAAGACTAAAAGTCAGGACGCTCTGACCGACTGCTCAAGGAAGCCAAGAGACTTGAAGTCTTTGCCAGGGTGTGGTGGTTCAACCTCTACAGTGACTGCATCGAGAACGAAGCCTCTATCCATTTGTATCACCAACGGTCCTTTTTTTGATTCTTTCAAGAACACGGTTGTGGCTACCGCACAAAAGATGCGACACAAGGTTGAGATGCTGGCGAAAGCTGCCGACGACATCGACTTCCAATATTAATGCTTCCAGAGATGCATGGTATATTTTGCTTCCCTTCATCACCTTTTATTTGAAAACCGTGTGTGCCTACTTTATCCTTTTCTTCGACATGGAAAAAATATTAATCTTCTTCCATAGATGCATGTACATATATTAGATATGGTGGACCATTCTTAAGTTTGCTAGCACTGGAGAGCAAGTTATGTTTTATGTATCTACTATCTGGTATCATTTTTTTTAAAAAGCTGAGTACGTAATAATCAGTGAAAAATTCAATAGAGGAAACAATACAAAGGAAACTGAGTAGCTGCGAAGTTAAAACACTTGTCTGTGAGAGGGAGGCCAGTAGTGCTTATCAACTCGGTAACTAAAGGTATTCTCGAGAAAATTGATTACTATAGGTCAAGGTTTTATTTTAGCAGAGTGATAGTAACAGTCATAAGAAAAAGTGCCGCTTTACAAAATGGAGAATTCATATATGTCAACCCAAATATATACCAGGGCGGTCTTGGTGTCCTTATTAATATTGGAATCCAAAACCATTGCCTCCTAATACAAAAATGCTATAGAGCCGACCCGTGTGTCCGACTTTGGTGCGACTTCATACAATCTAAGGCTGATTAGAATGTCATTTGGCTAATGAACACATCTGCATAAGAAAATACCTTAAAGACAAGCCCTTGGTACTATACAATGAAACTGGGGACTCACATTTTGGAATGGCCTTAGGACAGTGAAGAATCAATTCCTTGGTTTAGTTTCTTTTACAATCAACAATGGTCCGAAGATTCGTCGGGAGGATAAGCGTGGGAAAAAGAACTTCTTGTGGGAAAAAAAACATGCAATCACCAATCCATGCTTATCTCGTGGATTGGTGATTGCATGTTTTTTTTCCACAAGAGATTACAAGCAGCTGCTGCAGGCAGCCGGGATCGAAAGAGCAGCAGAGTTGTGCAACACGGCGCCAAGCTAGCGATGCAGCTAATGGAGCAAGCAGGATGCCGCACGAGGAAGACAGGTCGTATGGAAGCTGCTAGCTGAGGTTTGGAGGCGGCCACATCACCCCGGCTTTCAGGAGAGGTTTTACGGTGTTTGTGAGGTACCATGAGGTACGAAGAGGTACCGCAACGTGAACCGTTGATCAAGAGAGAGGCAAAGTACAGAATAAAAATTATTATAATTAATGGCAGGTTGATAATAATATGGCAACTAAGAATCTTTTGTTTGATTAAGTAAACCATGAGATCATTTATTCTCTTACAATTACGATATCTCTTTCTTATTTATTTACTCAACCTTTTCCAGTTCAATGTTTTCTCTCTTTTTTTTCTAACGCAATCTCTACCCTGCTAGTCTTCATGATCCAAGAGATGATTTGATTGCCATCAGCATGTGAGTATTTTTTCACTGAGAAAAACCTGAGATCTGTGCACAAGCACGGTGTGATGGCCACGACGGCATTTGACTGACGTACGTGATGTTATTTACTCAGTTGCTCCACAATTACTGAGTTTATATATTGTTCTAATGACTCAATTGAATAGGATCGAGGCGGGTCTGAGTTTGGCGATATTGTTTGTACAATGATTACCATAATAAGGCCTCTAAATTTTTGCCATTTCATCACAGTAACCAAAATTACAACCTGACAAAATTTCTAAATATAGCACAACAAATAAGTAAGTTACCCAACAATCCCGCCACCTGCAATCTACCTCGTCTTCCTCCTTTCGATTGTCTTGGATCCCATGACCATGAAACATGTAAACTGAAATGAAACAAGTAAATATCATAGGAAAGACTATACGACATCGCTGCGGCATCCTCCACCACAATGATGGCCTCTAGAGGTATCATATTCATAGCTAGCACTGCACCACCATGGACCTAGTCCCATCGTTGCTGGTCACTCGACCAAATATTCAAACCAAGTAAACGATAATCAAATAATGTAAAACAATGTAAATAGGAAGGTCACACCTGCTCTGTCATTCCATATTAACAAACATATAAAATTACAATTTTATCCTTGATACTTAAGTACCTCAATCAATACTTATGCATCTTTTGATTGGTACCTTTCATTGTAGAGCGTTAGATTTAAGGCAACGGACGGTCCATTCTATTTGCAAACACCGTAATAGATCTCGATTTTCAGGCGGCAGATGAAAGGAGGTGGAGCATTGTGAGAGGGCGAGGATAATTTTTGTGCGACGAGGCCCCTGCAGAGGAAAATCATCCCAGCGAATATATAGATGCCCAGCTCCGCGCAGACATTGTGAAATAACCAGTACATCAAAATTAACCAACCGGGGCAACAAACCGGTGATACAATGCTATCATATGAAGAAACCATTTCCCATTTTTTTTTTTGAAGAAACCATTTGAAAACTCATCTAGCAATAACAATCGATACATAGGTTGGTTGGATACATCAAAACGTTGACCAAGTCACATTCACCATTGAGAGCCCTCATCAAGCGTTATTTCTTGACTGGCACATCCATGCATTTTTGCTTAGAAGGAAGCACACCATTCAAATTCATTGGTGCGGCTTCCTCTTTCATCACCGAACTTGAACTTCAAATGCATCCAAGTACCGAGCACCACAGCAACCACAAACCTTCCAGGTAACTGACTGATGCCACCACGAAAAAGCTGGATTTCTTCCTCTTGCTCACTGACAAAACAATCAAGTAGCAAACTAAAACCACATGTGCTATGCCACGTTTACCGTGTGTTGTCGGCACACGGCGAACTCACGGTTTCCCGTAGTGCACTCCCAACATTTACTTGTGAAGTGTCCACTTGTATAGTTGCCTCCACGGCTTCGTGAAACATAGCTAATGTTATGTCAACGGCACCACCGGCACCATCAATACGACTCAAGAATGGTTTATAGACTGGCGTGGTTAGCTCATCGAAGTCTGATACTCCATCAATCAACTGCAGGTCGTCTTCTTGTTCTCCTTTCTTGATCTTCATGTCATACTCAATTAGGACAGCACCTCGCATACCAATACACCGCTTAGGCCCAATCATCTCTATAAGTGAACCCTGCAACAAGTTTCACAGCTTATTTCTCAGCTTCAAAGGAAAGAAAAATTGAATTAAATACGAGTTAATAAATTTAGATTATGACAGAGAGAAAGATGTATGCTCACCAGTTCCAGCATGACGGGATCGTCCCTACTCCGATTGAAGACATAATTACGTTATTCGTCTCTGGTGTCTCGAGTTGCAATATATCCATATAACAGAACTGGCCCACTAGTATGCTCTGAAACTGTAGCCAATTTCAGAGAAAAGATGTGCATCATTGGCCTAGGAGTATGCAAGATACAAGACTCTTGATCTGGGTAGCATCTAGGCGGGTTTGAAAGGATCATTGGCTCCAGTTGAGCTAGAGAGAAATATATATGTTAAAACTCAAATGTATGCTCAAGAATCAACATTGCAAATAAAAAAGAAGGGATGAACAGAGCAGAAAAAACTGACTCTCGGTGGTGTCAGAGATACGGTAATCCTTATGCCAACCGCCGGCGACACTGTAGATAGAACCGTTTCGGTGAGTACTTTTGGGCAGTATGCAAGCACGGTATATGCCGTCTGCAGGACGGCCGTCGCCGTAGCGTGCAATGACCTCCCGAGCGGCTTTACTGGCCTCATCGAAAAATTGGATCCACTCCTGCTTGTCCTCCCCTTCCGGGATGTCGAAGCGGTCGCCGCCAGGTAGGATGATGAATTCGTAAGGCTCCGTCGCTCTTGTGCTTGGGCTGTTGGTCGGCATGTTTCTCGGTGAGGATTTGGGGACTTCTCCTCGGACTGCAGCAGGGAAGAAGACAGACAGGGTTTTGCAGCGAGCGGCAAAGGTGTCAAGCAAGCAGTGCTAGTGTCGTGTCGGGCTCGGCGTCCGAGTCCGGAGTGGACGGGACTTGTTTAGTACGGAGTACTCGAAACGATGAGCTGGGATATGGACGTTTCAACTTTCAGGTCGGAGTGACGGTGAGCTGGGGTGCTATGGACGGCGGAGGCGCGGCGCCGCCCGATG
>LAPY01002278.1:71130-82261 GCA_000970635.1 Eragrostis tef
TGCAAGCAATAATACCAGAGGAGCCACCCACCAACATCACAATGGCACGACCTGATGACGAAGTTAGAAGAGTAGAACATGAGCTTCTTAGGGATACTACAATGATGCAACGTAGTGGGGAAGCTACAATTGCAAAGCAGGAGCCACCCAGTGGCCTCGCTGCATTGCTACATGATGAAGTTAGAAGAGTAGAAGTGGAGACATTTAGAGACACTGCAATGGCACACGATAACAAGGAAGCCGGAATTCTAAATCAGGAACTACCCTTTGACACTGCAATGCAGCAACCTGGCGAGGAAGCTAGGCTAGTGGAATCAGTACTCAGGGATACTTCAATGTTGCAACCTAATGACGCTTCAATTTTGCAATCTTGCAACCTGGCGTGTAGTGCTGAACTGCTGAACCTGGACAAGGAAGCTAGAAGCATAGGACAAGAGTCTTTGAGCTTTTCTGCGACAATGCAACCCAATGGGGAAGCTACAAATGTAAAGGAGGGGCCACCAGGCAATACTGCAACAATGCAGCCTGAGGACGGAACGAGAACCATAGAACAGGTTGGACCTAGCAACACTGAATGCGTGCAACCTCACGAGAACCATAGTTGAGAACAGCAAATTTGTGTGACAACAATGACCAAGAGTCAGAATTTGCACGCATTGCTGGGGCCAGAAAGTTCACAGAAAATATATGAGCTTGAAATAAATTGTTGTGGTCACCTTAAACTGTAATGGCCTTCAAATGGTACATGTGTATTGGCATGTGTAGAAGCTAGCTTTTTTAGTTTAGATATAATTCTTGTATCCTGAAAAAATAGGTGCAAGGTTGTGAACTGATTCAGTTTGTACTTGCCATGTTAGCTGATTGTGCTCCTATCAGCTTAGAGAGAAGCGAAATGAATTTGAGGTTTTTGTCCATGCTGTTTTTTGAATTTGCTGAGCTGGTAATTGGGTGAAAGTTGATACTTCAACATTGTTGGATGTTCTCTAACCTCAGTTATGAATACCAAAACTACAGGATTCTTTTCAGTATTGTGTGTAGCAATCTGTAACAAAATGTTCAGCAAAAGTGGGTGTATTCACAATTGACATTCACAGCTGTATCTAATATTGTTCCTTCCCCTATTGTGGCTGTTCTGTTGTGAGCACCAAATACTACCCCAAGTCCCCTATAAGCAACATCCTTGAATGGCTAAATCTCAACGCTGCTGTAACCTTGCACCTTCTGCACTTGATACTCAGCCATTCTCCTCCTGGTCACCTCTGCAGACTGCCATTCTCCATCTTCTGCATATACATTCGACAGAGATACATATGCACCATCGCTGTTTGGCACCATTCTCAGGATATGCTCTGCTGCAAGCACGCCGAGTTCTTTGTTCCCATGGATTCGGCAACCATTCATCAGCGACCTCCAAACTGCAGGCCACGGCTGAAACGGCATTGCTTTGATGGTGTTCTTTGCCTCCTCAAGTAGACCTTTCCGTGCCAGAAGATCAATCAGGCAGGCATAATTGGCCCTCGTTGGATTCATCCCTCTATCGGACAACATGGAAGTGAACAGAAGCTTCCCCTGCTCGACTAACCCAAGATGGTTGCAGGCTGAGATGACCGCGACAAATGTCGCTGGTGTTGGAGCCAGCTGAAATTGTTTCATCTCCTGGTAGAGGCTGAGGGCTTCTTGGACCATACCATGGTTGGCATAGGCGGTCAGCATGGTGTTGTACAGTACAGCGTCGCCGATTACCGATGAAACATCAGTGAAAGCACTTCCTGCAGCTGTAATATCACCACACTTTGCATAGGCATCAACCAAAGCGCTTGCCACGCAGAAGTGCCTGCTGTGCCCTGTCCTGAAAACAAGTGAGTGGATGCACTTGCACTGCCTGATCAACGCACCATTTGCGCAGGCATTCAGGATGCTAGCCAGGATGAACTCATCAGGATTTTCTGAGCAACCACCTCTGAACAAGTTGAAAAGGTAAAGGACCTCATCGTTCATGCCATGCTTCAAGAATGCAGAGATGGTTACTCCCCATGACACTAAATCCATCTTGCCACCTTCCTCGATAACTTTCAGTGAACTCTGAAGTAAACCAGAGGCTGCCATTGCTTTGATTAGTGAAGTTGAGACAAACTGACATGATGCAAATCCATGTTTTAGAATACTTGCGTGTATTTGCTCATGGTTCCTCGTGTCATGAGCTTGTTGGAAGGCAGACAAAACAGCTGGATATGTGAAGATGGTCACGAGGAGGAGAGCCCGCCGTTGCTAAAGTTTAGTACCACTAGCCATCGTGACGTTTCCTCCTCTGCAAGCGACACCACGGTGGTTGCAGCGTCACTGTCAGCAAATGATCATCGGGTGGTTGTTCATGACGATGCGATGGTTCCACCACCGGTCCAGGCTCTGCTGCTGCAAGTTGAGGTGGATGACCATAAATCTGACGACGGCAGTGTTGTTCTTCCTCATGGCGAGATGTCGATCAGATCGACTCTTCCATTCCGCTATCGGTGACGGTGAGGGACGAAGATGAATCTTTGGTGGAAGATGCTGATCATAGTTTGTTGTCTGATGGGAGCTGGAGGGGGGAGAAGGTTAAGAAACTGATCAATGTGGTCACAATGCTGTCGCTACTCATTCTTTTGTACACAAGGGGATTTATCCGTTAGTGAGGAGGAAATTATAGGATGTGCAGTAGATGCATGCCATAGATAGGTATGATCATTCCTCTTGCTCCATCTTTTTCTTGGTCCATCAGGAGGTCGATTCTTTGGAGTTTGTCAGTGTAAAAAATAGACACACATTCTTTGTCGCATAAGTGCAAAGGTTCATCTGGAGCTGTAAATCCTACTCAGGTCAGTAGATATTACCTCCGCAATATGTAATGGGAAAGGTAAACGCCTTGTGCAACTATCTCTGTCTGCTTTATTTTATTCAGAGTATGCTGCATTTCTATGTTTCATCAGAAGTTCAGAACCCCAAGCATGTAAACTGAATTCTGAACGAAAAAAAAAATAACGCACCAACAAAATGGTTTACTAAATCAAATTGCACCTCAGTTTCTTTTTTTATGACGATGCTGAAGTGTATGACTATCTGACCAGATAACGAATCCGGATTTTCCTTCTGCCCCTACTTGTAGTTTTTTTTTAAAGGAAAATGAGCATAGTAGAGCGGAATGAAGGTTGCAAGACAGTCAAAATGAAGATTGGATTTTTTGTATTCAACAAGAAACGAGGTTGAATTACCTGAACAGAAACACCAGCTAATCAAATGCAGGGTTTCCCTCCATGGTTGTAATCTTATGGAGTCTGATTATCCGTCTTCTGTTTTTCTTTGTGCGTAATGTTTTTCAGACTTTCAGAGTAAACAGCAGGCAGAACTACCGGTCCTCTGCACGTGTGCTGGAACTGGAAGGGTCCTTGTCAAAACTTTTCATACTGATGACTGGATGCAAGAAGTCATAATACCATGTTATCATCCATACTAATCGCGTGGCTCAGAGGAAATGGCATGTGTTTAGGTGCAGCAAGCCAGCAACTGATGCTTGCCTAAACTCAAGTCCAGTCTGACGAACCGGACAAGTACACACTCATGCTTACCGCCAAATAAGAAAGTCTTGGCCACAGAACGCCCAAAGTTGATTTGACTAGAAGTCTAGCTAACGAACCCTAGGTGTTCGTTTTATAGGGGTCTAAAATTTAGAGGATCTAAACAAAATAATCTTATCATTTAAGATTATTAAATAAAGTTTAATTACAAAACTAACTGCAGAACCTCTGGTCTAATTCGCGAAACGAATCTAATGAGGGTAAGTAAGCCGTGGTTAAACAATGGTTACTGTAGCATTATTGTAGCATGACTGTAGCAAAACATAGATTAATTAGACTCATTAGATTCGTCTCGTAAAGATGTATCCTACTCATTCTTTTGTACACAAGGGGATTTATCCGTTAGTGAGGAGGAAATTATAGGATGTGCAGTAGATGCATGCCATAGATAGGTATGATCATTCCTCTTGCTCCATCTTTTTCTTGGTCCATCAGGAGGTCGATTCTTTGGAGTTTGTCAGTGTAAAAAATAGACACACATTCTTTGTCGCATAAGTGCAAAGGTTCATCTGGAGCTGTAAATCCTACTCAGGTCAGTAGATATTACCTCCGCAATATGTAATGGGAAAGGTAAACGCCTTGTGCAACTATCTCTGTCTGCTTTATTTTATTCAGAGTATGCTGCATTTCTATGTTTCATCAGAAGTTCAGAACCCCAAGCATGTAAACTGAATTCTGAACGAAAAAAAAAATAACGCACCAACAAAATGGTTTACTAAATCAAATTGCACCTCAGTTTCTTTTTTTATGACGATGCTGAAGTGTATGACTATCTGACCAGATAACGAATCCGGATTTTCCTTCTGCCCCTACTTGTAGTTTTTTTTTAAAGGAAAATGAGCATAGTAGAGCGGAATGAAGGTTGCAAGACAGTCAAAATGAAGATTGGATTTTTTGTATTCAACAAGAAACGAGGTTGAATTACCTGAACAGAAACACCAGCTAATCAAATGCAGGGTTTCCCTCCATGGTTGTAATCTTATGGAGTCTGATTATCCGTCTTCTGTTTTTCTTTGTGCGTAATGTTTTTCAGACTTTCAGAGTAAACAGCAGGCAGAACTACCGGTCCTCTGCACGTGTGCTGGAACTGGAAGGGTCCTTGTCAAAACTTTTCATACTGATGACTGGATGCAAGAAGTCATAATACCATGTTATCATCCATACTAATCGCGTGGCTCAGAGGAAATGGCATGTGTTTAGGTGCAGCAAGCCAGCAACTGATGCTTGCCTAAACTCAAGTCCAGTCTGACGAACCGGACAAGTACACACTCATGCTTACCGCCAAATAAGAAAGTCTTGGCCACAGAACGCCCAAAGTTGATTTGACTAGAAGTCTAGCTAACGAACCCTAGGTGTTCGTTTTATAGGGGTCTAAAATTTAGAGGATCTAAACAAAATAATCTTATCATTTAAGATTATTAAATAAAGTTTAATTACAAAACTAACTGCAGAACCTCTGGTCTAATTCGCGAAACGAATCTAATGAGGGTAAGTAAGCCGTGGTTAAACAATGGTTACTGTAGCATTATTGTAGCATGACTGTAGCAAAACATAGATTAATTAGACTCATTGGATTCGTCTCGTAAAGATGTATCCATCTGTAAAAGGTTTTGTCATTAGACTTTATTTAGTACTAGATTCTCTTTGTTTACAGCCCTCTAAAATTTGGTGCCAAATCAGTATCAAGCATCAGCAACCAGGTCAGGATTTCTGTCAGCATCAACCTGTCCCGACGAGAAGTCATATTATACAGAGTAGGAGTACTTCACTTCAACCAGAAACGTGCAAGCCCTGCTCATGGCATGAGTCACATAAGCAACACGGTTTCTATGCGTAACACATGAGCCCATCTACGTTGTAGTTGCAAACTTGCATGCATGTACGGTCATTTTTCTTTCAACCCAGATGCATGATGTATATGTGACCATTAGGTATTGTTGGAGTGATTTCTGTTTCACCACCGATGGAAGGCATAATCCTCATGTCACTAAACCCATGCCGTGCTTACTGCTTAGACAATGACCCTGCAATATATATAGATCATTCTGAAACATATAGTTGGAGAAGATGCACAGACCTCTGTTCACAAACAACTCTTAGCTCAGACTTATGGTGCCATTATAGATTTGGATTTTTGGAAACTATATGTAGAGTGTGATATTAGTGGAAACTGAAACTACCCACATCACTCTCAAACACCAGCAACCGGGTCAGAATTTCTGACAGCATCAACCAGATCATAAACCGGGTACATCTTTCATACCATTAATATCTCTTAACCAACTCGACCATATGCTGCCCAAGCCTATGGATCCTATAAGAATTATGTCTCTCACTTTAGCGTGCGGGATGGTACTACCGCCGCAAGTCATATAACATATGTTTCAATCGTAAGTCCTTTTTTCTCTTTCCTTATTTCCTCTTTTCTTTATGAATGAAATCACTTGACGAGCTGGCCTATTTTTTGCGGTTAAAAAAAACTCTGCAGGTGGTCCGTGCAGGAAGACAGACAGACAATTGTGGCCAGTCTGAACTGAATCTCCTCAGCTTGAAATTGGATCATATTCATAGCTAACGGCATTCAAAAGCTGGTTAATGCTCAATTGTTTAATAATGGTAAGTTGAGTCCAACTTGTAGATCGTGAGGGTACAGGTTGCAGCGAAGCGAGCTCAGGTTTCCGAAGCAGCATGCTTAGAGTGAAGTGTTGAGATGGGCAGAGATTGAACTGGTCCATTCACTGGGCCTGGCCGTGTCGACTTATTCGTGGTAGCAACACGTACAGATTTAGCTATTGTCTGCTGAATTCTTCTGACCGCATCAAGCATCAGTAAGAGCGTCCCCAACAATGGTCTTAGCTAACTCTTAAAATTATTTATTAGAAAAAAGAACATATAAAAGACAGCTAACTCTTCAATGGTTGCTTCTAAGCTACTTCTTAACTATCCTTTAGAATTGTTTAAAAATTGATGTGATAGAGCTAGCTCTTGCTAACTCTTCTTCAAAAGTCAGTACTGTCGTATCTCTTCTCTTTTTTAATAAACAATTCTAAGATATAGCTAAGAGGTAGTCTAGAAACAACAACTAAAGAACTAGCTGTCTCTTATATATATTCCTTTTTCTTATAAACAATTCTAAGAATTAGCTAAGAGGCGACCATTAGCCATGCCCTAACAAGACCAGAATTTCTGTGAGGATGAACCTGCCAATTTTGACTAGGAGTCATATTTATATACTTGGACGAGAAACTAAGCTAAGTCTCTTTCATACAGTTAATATTTCTTTTTCTTTAGATAATGGAAACTGTTTACAAGTTTCTGGCCTCTGCACAGCACGCAGCTCGGATATTGTTTTTCATTATTATTATAAAAAGATGTCAATCACAGATTGACCAGCGGAGCTTAAAACCAAATCAAGGAGACCCAAGTCTATTATTAAATTTCCAGCCATGAGAGGCATAGAGCTCCATCGCGGCTACCTCCAATGCTGTGCTCACACCTCTTATGTGGTCTCAAACCTCCTCAGGCTGCAGCAGCGCCCAGTACCGCAGCTAGTAAGCTCCCCTGAAAAGTGCCTGCATAAACGATGTATATTTTATATTATCAAAACAAAGCTCATTTCGACATCGCAAAATCGCCCAGCACATGGCGGCTGCCCCACTAGAATGATTTTTCGTTTGGCTGAATTAATATCCCCAAGCCAATCCCCTGCAATATGTGTTAAAGATCTAGGTGGGCTGATGCCTGTAGCTGTATAAACTACCCTCTAAATAGTTTTAGCATGGTGACAGTCAAAGAATAAGTGTTGAATTGTTTCATTACAATGGTAAAAACAACACCTTTGACTCCCTGACCAGTTTCATTTTGCTAGTTGTCTTTGGTTAAAACGACCCCCTTAACCATGTACCATAAGAAAATCTTAATCTTTGTTGGTAGTTTCAACTTCTAAATTAACTTGTGTCGAAAAAGAGTACCATGATTCATTAATAGTAAATACATAGACCGAGTAGTAAATTTCTCAGTCTTATGTAACTTCTATGACACTATATCCCTATCGTTAGTTAAATAAACAGTTGATATTTTAGCTATCAAGTCATTATACTCAATAAGTTTAACCCCAACTAAAGAGCGCCTAAAAGAAAGATTAAAAGGCGCAGCTCCCATAACCTGTGCCACTGAATCGTGACAGTTGAAAGAGACATTATAAATATTGGGGAATAACTCGCTAAATGGCCTTTTCCCAAACCACGCGTCCTCCCAAAATCTACCTTGAGAGCCGTCTTTTACATTATAAGATACGCATGACAGGAACTCATCTTTGACTTTTAAGAGACCACTCCAAAAGTGAGAGTCTCCTGGTTTGATCCTTACCTGTGACAGTGTCTTAGATCCTAAATATTTATTTTGGATTAAAGATTGCCACATGCCATCTTCATTAAGTAATTTAAATAACCATTTGCTTAACAGGCACTTATTTTGGATCTCTAAATCAATGATTCCAAGGCCACCTTGATCCTTTGGGCGACACAGCAGATCCCATTTAAATAACCACTTGTTAATATTTTTGCCACCCTGCCAATAGAATCTTCACCGATAAAAGTTTAACTTAGCTAGTACACCCTTTGAGATCTCGAAGAAAGACATCATAAACATAGGAAGGCTGCTTAGCACTGAGTTTAAAAGTGTTAAGCGGCCTCCATAAGACAAGTACTTTGCCTTCTAGCAGTTTAATTTCCTTTTAAATCTTTCTTCGATCATTTTCCAGTCACTATTACAGAGTTTTCTATGGTGCATAGGGATCCCTAGGTAACGGAAAGGAAATTCTCCCACATTGCGCCCACAAAGCTCCATATAGTCATTTTCATATGCAGCAGCCTCACCATAACAGAAAAGTTCACTCTTGTAAAAATTTATCTTCAAACCCAACAATTATTCAAAGGCTGAAAGTAGAAGTTTTAAATTCTTCGCCTTCTCAATGTCATGGTCCATAAACAGGATGGTGTCATCAGCATATTGTAATATAGATAACCCATCATCTACAAGGTGAGGAATGATGCCAGTAATTTGTCCATCATCTTTTGCCCTCTTAATAAGCAATGCCAACATGTCGCTACGATGTTGAACAAGATAGGGGACATCGGATCCTCTTGTCAGAGACCCTTTTTCGTTTGAAAGTAGCGGCCGATATCATCATTAACTTTGATACCGACGCTACCCTCTTCTACAAATTTCTGTACCCAGCGACACCATTTTAGTGAGAAACCCTTCATCCGAAAGGTTTGTTGAAGAAATGACCACTTGACTTTGTCATAAACTTTTACAAAGTCAATTTTAAAGAGGACGCCAATCAATTTTTTTGTATGAAGTTCATGAATGGTCTCATGCAAGACCACCACACCTTCCATTATATTTCTCCCTGGTATAAAAGTCGTCTGGGAGGGTCGGACAACGGAACCGGCCACTGTATTGATTCTGTTAGTGCCAACCTTAGTGAAAATTTTAAAGCTGACATTCAACACACAAATTGGTCGGTACTGTTGTATCTGCTTCGCGTCATTTGTCTTTGGTAGTAGTGTAATTATACCAAAATATAAACTATGGAGCGGAAGCTTTTTCTCGTGTAAGTCCTTAAAGAGAGCAAGTAGGTCTGCTTTTATTACATCCCATAAGACTTGGTAAAACTCAGCTGGGAATCCATCAGGTCCGAGAGACTTATTGTGTTCTATTTAGAATACCGCCTCCTTAACCTCCTTCTCAGTAAAAGGGGCGGTGAGGATCTCATTTTTCAGCGCAGTTACCTGTGTTATATCCTCCACCTGATCTTCTCTGAGCGTTATGTTACTCAACTCAGGTGGTCCAAACAAGTTTTTGTAATAACTTGTTATATAGGATTTCAATTGTTCATCACCTACAATAACACTCTTTTCTTGTTCTAATTTGAAAATATGTTGCTTGTGATGTTTGCCATTTGCCACAAGATGGAAAAATTTGGTGTTATTATCACCTTCCAACAGAGTAGTGACTTTAGCGCGCTCGTACTATTTAATTTCTTCTTCCTTCAGTAAAGTAGCTAATCTTTCCCTGAGGTACATCTTTAAGTTAATCCATTATCATTCAATGGAGAACTTTCAGCTTTTTTATCGAGGGAATCGATTAAAGCAATTAATTTCTTCTTCTCCTTCTTGTAGTGGCCAGCTGTATTTTTCGCCCTTCCTCGGAGGTGTTTACGAACGGCTTTAATTTTGTTCTGTCACATCTGGAGATTATTTATTCCTTGGTTGGACGTGAGCCAGACATTGGCCACCATATCAAAAAATCCTTCCCGGAGTAACCACCCTCTCTCAAATTTAAACAAAGGTGGATTAGAAGCATGAGTCGATACTCCCGTATTAAGAATGAGAGGGGTATATCTGATTGGCCTCGATTTCTCGTTTGTACAGAGCATAATAGGAATTTTTCTTCCCAATCTGTGCTAACGAGTATCCTATCGAGTTTTTCATGAGTTGGATCATCTCCATGACCCACCCAAGTATATTGATTACCTGACAACTCAATCTCTTTAAGGTCTAAAACCTCAATGACCTGATTAAAAAGGTTAGGCCATTTTGGATCGAAATTCTCTTTACTCTTGTCCCGAGGACGCCTCATAATATTGAAATCCCCGCTAATTAAATAAGGCAGAGTCTCATGTGAGCAAGAGTTTGCTAGTTCAGCCAGAAAAGCCTACTTATGTTTCAGTTGGGCCGGTCCATAGACCACATAAAGCACCCACTTGAAACCATCGTCTTTATTCCTCAGAGTGAATTTAACGTAATAGTCACCTTCGGAAATAGATCCAATATCAAAAATTGAGAGGTCAACTCCTAAAAGGACCCCTCCAGATCTACCATGTGGTGCCATGCTATGCCAAATAAAATCACGCCCGGCACAAAAAGTTTTTAAGGTCGAATCTGGGAAAACATCGACCAGTCTCCATGAGGGCTATAATATTAATTTGCTCCTTACGGACCATTTCCGCCAAATATCTGTGTTTAGCCAAGTCTGCAAGACCTCTGCTATTCCAAAAAACTCCTTTCATTGGAGACACAACTTCGACGGTGTTTTCGGTTTTTTAGGAGGCCGAACCCTCTTGTGTTTTTTCCCGGAATTGGATTTTTTCTTGCGAGGGACTACATCTAGATCACTACAAATGAGATATATCTAATGAGCCTAATTAATATATGTTTTGCTACAGTAATCATAATCTAATCATGATTTAATTAGCCTCATTAGATTCGTCTCACAAATTAGCACATGAGTTTTATAATTATACTTTATTTAAACAAGATTCTATCAACCTAAATTTAGTCCGAAAGAAACAAACACCCTAATGCTCATCTGAAACCTTAATTGGCTACAGTGACAGCTGTTACGTAGGCATCGATGTCGCTGAGCACCCGCGCCGTCTACTGCAAGAACGAGAGGAGGGTCCACGTGGCTGTCATGGTGGCGCTGCTCCACGCCACGTGCCTGGCGCCGTACGC
>LAPY01002279.1:37327-48198 GCA_000970635.1 Eragrostis tef
TCTTCGGTCCAGTGGCATTTTTCTAAGGATCAATACCACTGAAAATGATTTATTGTGAAGTTTGATAATTTATTGCCTTCTAGATTATTTATAGTGATTTAAATAATGCATAACACGATTTAAATCGTAAGTAAATAATTAAACATTATGCGACAGTAAGAAAATGTTTTGTAAGTGTGTTAAAAGTGGCTTAACAGTAATGCAAAATTCCCTGATTTATTAAGCAACATAAAAATAATTATAAAATAAACAAGATCAGTGCAAAAGCATTTTTACAGAAAACAGTAGACACATATTGTGTGATTTCGACTTTTTGCTGGATCGATCTGAACACAAGGAGTCCAACAAAATTGGTTTCACATTTTTCTGAGGCGTCGTATAACTTCGTATAAAATGGTGCGGCCAATCAGATCTGGGCAACACAAGGGTCCACAGAGACAAGACCACACTAGATCTGGGCTCTGCCACAACAGATCCAGCTACTCGCGTGCAGGAACGCACGGAGGGCTACACGCGCGGCCGCACTGGATCCGGCGTTGTCGCACGAGATCCGGGTGCTGTGGCCCACGGTGTGCTGGCCGGCGCCGTTGCCGGAGCGCGGAGGCGCGCTCGCCAGAAAGAGGTCTCTAACTGCCTTTCGAAAAATGGTGAGCACCAGAGTAGTCAACGCGGAGAGGCGGTCTCACCTAAAGGCACGGTGAAGCTCGGGGATGGCCGGAGCAGGGTCGGTGGCGAGTGACGGCGGGAGGAAGAAGACTCGCGACGTCGCAGGGTCGAAGCAGGGCTCGGCGGAGTCGCAGATCTGGTGGAGAAGGTTCATGGAGACGTGGCGGAGCTCGGCACAGGCACGGTCGACGTGGAGGAAGCTGGGAAAGCGGTAGGAGGCGGCGAGCTGTCCGCGGCGGTGAAAACCGGGGAAAGGGATCAAATGGTGAGCTCCACGAGTGTGTGCACATGAGTGTAGAACACATAGGTACCACACATTGACGACAAGACTCACCGGAGACGACCAATTTCTCGGCGGGGCGACGGAGCTCACTCGGCCGGGCTCCAGGAAGATGAGCTCGATTCAAGCTCCTCGGCTCGACGAGTTGCCGACGAGGTGATTTGCGGAGCAGCTCGGCCAGAGGGGCTTACTACGGCGGCGCGACGGCGAGCTCAAGCTCAGCGGCGGCAATGACGGTGGCGGCTAGGGTTTGGAGGCTGGGAGCGAGGGGAAAAGGGAGGGCGAGGCCGAGAAGTGGAGCGGGGCGCCGTATTTGGAGCCGTTCCACGGCAGGGAAAAGGGAGCGGGCGCCGTATTTGGAGTCGTCCACGCGGCGGGCGAGCTCGGCGCGCTTCAGTGAGACGCGAGAGGCTGACAGGTGGGTCCGGCGGCATCAATTTGAGCTATCAAATGAGCTCCAAAAATCGTGGATTCGGTCTTGTTTGAAAGAGAGAAAGATGGAGAATCCAGTGACGTAACATGCACATCTCAATTCACAACGGAATGTAAATGGCAGTTGGTCAAAGTTGGACAGTTTTGGAACTTTGGGGATTTATTTGAGCATCAAAACTAATTGCAAAAATCTCCAAAAATTCTCCAAAATTCTGATCCGAGATTGGCAATCTCCAGGATTTTTGGTTGGGTCAAGTGGTTACAGAAAATTCGAGTTCCTTTACAAGCATCGATTTGGCACTTGTTTGAATTTTTAATTCGAATTTTGAACTTGATTTGGTTTGAGTTGTTGTTCAGTTTGGGACTGTGCAATAACTCAGATTTCGGTGACACGGGGTGTCACACCGCGTCGCGCCTGGCCACGGGAGCTGGACTCCGGCGAAGCAGGGGCGGCAGATGGTGGCTGGAGCCGAGGATGGAGGCCGGTGGGGTGGCGACGGGTGGCGTGGAAGGAACGGTCGTTGGCTCCCGCCACCCACAAAAATTTTACTCAACCGGTTTGCTCAATAGGGTTGGATTGAGTATATTTGCTCAATGGAGATGGGAATTTAGGGGATGGAGTAAATTTTTTTGGTTTACTCAATGGGATACTCGATTTACTGAAGAGGTTTCATTGAGTAAAAGCTAGAAATTTACTTAATGGGGAGGCTTTACTCAATCTGCTGGGATGCTCTTAGTCCGTCGTTTATCCGTTCTGCATGCAGTCACAACAGGGCAAGAGCCCACGATTCCTTGCGACGTGTGGTAGAAGCGTTGGCGTGGCCACGAGCGCACGTCTGAAGAAGAAGAAGAAGAAGAGGGAGCAGGCGTCCCTGGCACAAAACGACAAGACATGCAGATAAAGGGGGTCGTGGCATGGTACGAGGAGGGTCCAGAGTCCAAACTAATCTATAAAAACTATAGTTTGTGTATACCAGGTTCTTTGGAATCTCATCGCCTTGCTAGACTACATCACCTTAAATAACAACATCTACAAGAAAGTTTCATAAACCTCACTTAAATCAAAATATTAGGAGTTAATAAAAAAAATCATCTTCAACAGCACCTCAAAACCACCTTCAGTTTTTTCATAGCCCCTAAACTTCCCTCATTTGTAGCTACCATAAACCTCACTTAAATCAAAATATTAGGAGTTAATAAAAAAAATCATCTTCAACAGTACCTCAAAACCACCTTCAGTTTTTTTATAGCCCCTAAACTTCCCTCATTTGTAGCTACAAACAGAGGAATAATTAGGGCTCCTGGCACAAAACGACAAGACATGCAGATAAAGGGGGTCGTGGCATGGTACGAGGAGGGTCCAGAGTCCAAACTAATCTATAAAAACTATAGTTTGTGTATACCAGGTTCTTTGGAATCTCATCGCCTTGCTAGACTACATCACCTTAAATAACAACATCTACAAGAAAGTTTCATAAACCTCACTTAAATCAAAATATTAGGAGTTAATAAAAAAAATCATCTTCAACAGCACCTCAAAACCACCTTCAGTTTTTTCATAGCCCCTAAACTTCCCTCATTTGTAGCTACAAACAGAGAAAGAATTAGGGCTCCTATCACTTCTTTTCCCTATGAAATTAATATTTTTTGGCCTTAAATGCTGACGTGGCCCAATCAAAAGTGTTTTAATCCACTTTTAGGAGAGAACTGTTGGAGGAGAAAAGAAAAATTACCTCTCATAAATTCTTAGTTGCTCTCAAAAACAAATTTATGAAACGAATCCGGAGGTCCGTTAGATACGTTGCGTGTTAAGCATCCGGAAGTCCATCCCTGCCTGCGCCACGCATCCGAAGGCCTATCCCATCCTTTTGTTCCGGGGCCGCCACCTCTTCACGATGGCCCATCCGCTGATCCGCCCGGCACCGCCTTCCAAGACCTCGTCTTCGTTTTTGCTTCCGCCTTCCCATCCTGCGTCCGGACGAAATTGTTCTTCCACAACCTACATCCGCTGATCCTCCTCGACGCCTCGCCGGCAGCGACGGCCTGCTCAAATTGCTCCCTCAGTTATCTACAGCACCGTTCGGTCGCCCCCTGCTCCTCCGTCTTTTGGTCGATCTAAGCTACGGTCCTGCAGCTCTCTTGCTCTTCGTCTGTACCGCGGTGGCCTCCGGCAGCGGCGTTTGCTTTCCTCTCACGCTGAAGGTACGCATCCCCTTCAACTACTATCTATTTCCTCAGTTATTTGATTGCCTTGGCTGTGCTACATGCGCATTATCTTCTATCGCTTAAGCATACTTTATATGAAAATTTCAGTGAAGGTTGTCTCTATATGCTGCTATAAGTTCGTTTGGCCTAATCAGGCATCCCCTTCTGCCGATTTTTCTATTCATTTTTAGTTGTGAATATTACATCTGTGCCGTATTTTTTTCCACTTATATACAGATTTTAATCTTACCTATAAAAGTACCGTGAAGTTCGCTGAATTTGGTTGAGTGCTTGTGGCTGCAGTGTGTGCGTCGTCCCTTAATTGCAGCTACTGCTTCGGAGCAAGCAGGGTTCATGGCAAGCAAACCATCTCGCAAGCAAAAGGCTGCTATTAAGGATCAGTCACCGGGAGGTTCGCCAATAGTTGTTGATTAGCCCTTTGATATACATATATGTAAATATTCATTTTGTTTAATCGTGTTCCAGGTGCCTCAGCCAGTGAGAGGGCAGAGCAGGTATCATTTTCCATTTCAGCTGCTGAAGTAGGAACCAATTCATCATGTTTCCAGCCTACGTCGCATCCTACAGTCAGACTGCGTGTTATGTTCCCTCCAGGTACTGTATATTTCCTTTGCTTCAATCCAGCACTGAACTTCCAGGCTACCTGTGTCCTGATTTTTAATTATGGTTGATGCATCCTGCTACTGCAACTTGACAAAAAGTCTATTCTGCTTGCAGTGACTGTTCTTCTTGGGTTTCACTTTTTTTCCCCCACTGCAGACTTCCCCAAACCAGATCGACCCATAGCTGCTGAATCACGCAGGAGACGCAAGCAAGCTATGATTCTTAAACGAGAAGGTAAGTAGGTGTGCATGCATGTACTGTGCTTTGCCTGCGGCATTCAGTACATCAGTTTTGAGTCCGTGGGCCAATGAATTCCTCGCTCAACTTTTTTTTTTGGCACTGGTATACCCTCCGACAGGCATAACTTCAGCCCACTCTCGTGTAACACTTCATTCAGATGTACATGATACAAGACGTACTGGTGATTCTGATCCTTCCTATTCCTCTCAATTTGCCCGGTGCCGCATCTCCCGTCAAAGGATCAGCAACAATGAAGTGTCTCCTGTTCCTCCTAGATGTGTTGATGGTACTTAATTAGTCATCCAATTTTTCCCCTTCTTATGGGCTGACCAATATTGCCTTCGTGTTACTCATGCTGTCTCCCGTTTGATCAGGGAGTATTGCGCCCTTTTTACCCGGTCGACACCGTCGTAAGCTCCCAACTTTCCTACTTTTATTTTAATGTTCTTTATGTCAAGTATTCATACTCTAATATGTCAGTTTTACACATGGCATATGCATTCTTATGCCTTACAGGGAATGAGTCCCTCATCAATACAGCTCGATGTTGGTAGCACGTCTCATAGCACATTGTGTTGTCCGCCACCAAGATTGTTCTACAGCTCGACACTTATGCCTTGCCTCAAGCGGTGCGTTATAATGGTGATGCTGTTAAATTATGTTTCCTGTATTTATGTGTGTTTTTATATGAAATTTGCTTGCTTGAGATCCTTACATCATTCTCCTTTTTGTTGCCAGGTACTATTTTCACACCTCTATATCTGGGAGGACCCAGTGAGAGATGCCCATACTGTGATGCCCACTTCTGGTCTGAGGAGCGTGTATGCGGGTATGGACGGACAACTGCCCCGGTTTACAACAAATGCTGCAGGGGAGGGAGCATTGCTCTGCCTCCATACAAACAACCACCAGAGCCATTGCTTAGCCTTTTGACTAGGCAAGATAGTGCACTGTCCAACCACTTCTTCGACAACATAAGGCGTTACAACTCTATGTTCGCCATGACCTCTATGGGTGTGAACGTCGTTAACTCTATCAACGATGGTCATGGTCCTTACGTCTTTAAAATTAGTGATCCAATATGCCATCGCATAGGATCACTAATTCCAAGACAAGGCGCAAGACCCGAGTATTGCCAGTTGTACATCTTTGATACTGACAATGAGGTCAAGAATAGAATAGCTGTTGCATCACGCAGAGAAAGAGGGCCTGAATCGAATGAGAGCATTGTTGCAGTCTTGATAGATATGTTTAACAGACACAATCCCATTGTTCAGGTCTTCCAAAGTGCGCGTGATAAGTTACTTCATCAATCAGCTGATCATTATTTTGTGAAGTTATTCTCTGTCCCCAATCAGCATGGCAATGTCTATAGTGACCCCGTTGCATCAGAGGTGGTTGGCTTGGTGGTTAATGATTCGGGTGCCACGGATGAAGGACGTGACTTAATAGTGGAGGATCACTCATCTCAACTCCAGAGGATAAAAGAAACACATTGCAAATTTATTGCAAATTTGGAGGATCCCTACGGTGAAGATGATTTCCACGAAAATCTAACATACAGAAGGTGTCAACGGTCAGACAGAATGAAAAGGAAAATTGTCACCATGGTAGAGTTTTTTGCATATAGATTGCATGATAGAGATGATGACTTCAATACCCCCTTGAGATGCAAAAGGTTGACTGAATCTTACATAGTTGATGCCTTCTGTTGTGCTGAGGATGGGCGATTGAAGCATTACAGGAAAAGATCTTTTCAGCTCAAGTATAGAAGCAGTACATATAAAGCTTTGGGGTACTCTGTTAGTACTGGTAATATCGAAGGTTCATCTGCTAGACAGAGAATTGTTTTACCAGGTTCTTTCACTGGAGGTCCACGATACTACTAGCAGAATTATCAAGATTGTGTAGCCCTATGTTGCAAGTTTGGGTGCCCGAATCTATTTATCACTTTTACATGTAATGCTTTGTGGCCAGAGATTCAAGAAGCCTTAGCATTCATATCAGGACAACATGCTTCAGATCGAGCTGATATTGTTGATCGAGTTTTCCATATGAAGCTCAAGTTGCTTGTGGATGATATAGAGAAGTATGACTTTTTTGGTCCTGTGCATGGAGGTACCCTGCTTATGAACCCCTACTTATTCTGCTATAACTTATACATTCTTTTGAATTTTCAAATTCATAAATGTTTACTCTTTTACCTACAGTTATTTACACAGTTGAATTCCAGAAGTGAGGCCTCCCACATGTTCATTTGATTGTGTGGCTTAAAAAGGATAAGCCTCTTGATGTTGATCAAATCGACGCCCACATATCAGCACAACTGCCAGATAAGTCAATTGATCCTATAGGTTATGAAGCTGTTTCAAAGTTCATGATGCATGGCCCTTGTGGAGCTATAAATACATCGTCTCCTTGCATGTTTGAAGGGAAATGTGCACAATTCTATCCGAAGGAATTTGCTAATAAGACTACCATGCTACCAGATGGTCATGTTAGGTATGCTCGCCCAAATAATGGCATTGTCACTGAGAAGCGTACAGTTCAGATCGATAACCGATTTGTGGTGCCACATAATGTAGACCTGTTAGTTAAGTACCAAGCACACATAAATGTTGAAAGTGTTAATCAGGATGGTATGGTAAAATACCTATTCAAGTACACAACCAAAGGTCCTGACTGTGCCAAAGCTACAATTCAGAGAATTAGAGGAGGTGCTAACTCTTCTGTCAAGGAGATCAATGAGATTAATGAATTCCTTGATTGCACACGTGTAACACTGAATAATGGAGCATGGAGGCTTCTCCAGTTTGATATCCATTATACTAACCCATCTGTGGAACGTCTTCCCGTACATCTCCCGTTCGAAAATTTTGTTGTGTATACAGAGGTGGTTTATCTAGAGCAAGTGATTCATAACCCAAGTAATCTCATAACTAAACTGACTGCATGGCTTGATGCCAACAAGAGATATCCGCGTGCTCAAATGCACACCTATGTAGAGTTCCCTGAGCATTGGACATGGCATGCTGATGGCAAGTTTTGGGATCAACGACGTAATCATTAGGGAAAGGTTGCACAGATTGCCAATGTTGCTCCTAACCAAGGAGAAAGATTTTACCTGCGGATGCTACTACATATAGTCAAAGGAGCTCAGCACTTTGCTGATCTTAGAACAATTGCAGGGAACCAACACCCAACATTACGTGCTGCATGTGAGGCGTTGGGTTTGCTTGATGATGATCGTGAATGGTTTGATGCTATGGCAGATGCATCACATTGGGCACTCCCTTATCAGTTACAACAGTTGTTTGTCATAATTCTTCTTTTTTTGCGAAGTCACAGATCCAGTTAAACTGCTGAATGATTTTATACATATGATGGGAGATGATATGGCATACCATGCTAAGAAACTTTCAATGGGACTCTCGCGACAGATTTTGGAAGGACATATTAGGTCCTCTGTGCTACATGAACTGGACAAGTTACTTACAAATGCTGGATATAGCCTTGGTCACTTTCACTTGCCACAACCAGATAGCCATTCTTCCCATATTTTTAGCAACAGGTTGCTATTGGAAGAGTTAGCCAACAATTCCAGTGCTTCATTAGAAGAAACAAATGAACAGATCAAGCAATTAAATACAAGCCAAAGATATATCTTTGATGCTATAGTGAGTTCAACTCTTCACGGCAGTGGGCAAACGTTCTTTGTTTATGGTTATGGTGGGACAGGGAAAACATTTTTGTGGAATACCTTGCTTAATAGTATTAGAAATCAAGGAAAGGTGGCATTAGCTGTTGCGTCTTCAGGTATAGCGGCTTTATTGCTTCCAGGTGGCAGAACACCACATTCACGCTTCAGAATTCCACTAAATATACAAGAAAACTCCACGTGTGCTATTAAAAAAAACACACAATTAGCTGAGTTGATACAACAAACAGGCCTGATTATTTGGGACGAAGCACCTGTCAACCATAGGCACTGCTTTGAGGCACTTGATCGCACTCTTCGAGATATTATGTCATCAAACAATGTTACTTCAGCAATAGTTATGATGATCCTAGCAGCTTCTATTACCGATCCCCTCTGTGGCGACATTGCATGGTCCTTGAACTGACTGAAAACATGAGACTTAGACACCCTAATCTTTCTTTTTATGGCAGAATTGAATTGGACCAATTTTCTCAATGGTTACTCTCCATTGGTGATGGCACAACTCCTGATATGTCACCAACAGGACAACCTCACACAAGCTGGGTTCAAATTGCAAACTACCTTCTATTGTCAACCAATCAAAGAAACCTTGCAGGTTTGATTTTTTTTGTGTATGATTCAACACCACCACCTTCAGAGCTACCAGACTATCTTTGTGATCGAGCAATTTTAGCCCCAACAAATGAAGAGGCAGCAACTATAAATGCACAAATCATCAGCCAGATAGCTACTGAAGAAATGTCATACTACAGCTCAGACACCATTGATGATACCACAGCTAATTATTGTACTATGGAGTCTCTATCCTCCAGAGTTCCTCAACACAATACAGATGAGTGGGCTTCCTGATCATCATGTGCAATTGAAGATTGGTGTGCCTATAATGCTTCTTAGAAATCTAGACCCATCAATGGGTTTATGCAATGGAACAAGACTTATAGTGACACAACTCACTCATCGTATAATTGAAGGACAGATAATTACAGGAAAATCTAAAGGATTGAAAGCCTACATTCCAAGAATAATATCCATTTCATCTGATCCCAAATGGCCTTTCAAGATAAAGCGTCGTCAATTTCCAGTGAGAGTTTCATACGCAATGACGATAAATAAGAGCCAAGGACAAACCCTCAACAAGGTTGGTGTGTACCTTCCCGGTCCTGTGTTCTCTCACGGGCAACTTTATGTTGCTTTTTCACGTGTTACGTCACCTGCTGGTCTGCGCGTGCTGATTGAAAATAACCCTCCTGGTTTTGAGAACAAAACACACAATGTGGTGTACACTGAAATCTTTGGTGATATATCAACCCAGAGCATCAGTTTAGCTCCAGGTATGTCCATATTCGCTTACTACTTTCATATGTGCATTATTTTATCGAATGACCATTTGACTTCTGTACAATACGTCCCTTCAAATAATTCCTTGCACTAGATAGATCACCATGAATTTTTTGTGTCAGACTACATTACACAATGTGAATTGTTCATCTCGCACTATCCTTTTGGTGACCATGTTTTTGAGTGAATGTGCCACCCTATTAAGTGATTGTTTTGTTACAGTATTATATGCTTGATCTGTCAAATTTCAACATGGGTAACTATGGTAGTTATTACATCAGTTCCTACATGTTCTGTTTGACTTCTCAAATTGAGTTGATGTTTGCCTTCTCATACATTCTCTTATTCCTTAAGCTCGTAATCAGTATGGAATTCTGTAGTGTAAAATGGTTCAGTATTAGAGTTCACAGGATCTGAGCCTCTGTTTGATTATACAAAGGCTACAAGTATCTTTGGTACTCTTTTCTGTTCCTTGCATACTAAATAGTTTAACAATATATTTTCTTAAACTATAACTATTTTTCTTCAAAATATGCCTTATTTGAGATTGAGAAAATCTCGAAACTGATATTGTAGCTTGTGGATTCTGTTCTTTGTTTCTTGGAAGTTCACATTGCCCCTTTGTTGTTTTGTTTGAATTAGTTGACTGTTTGTACTGCTTCAGAGCATTTTTCTAAAGGATGGTTTCCTACTGCATGTCAGGATCCAACTGCACATCTTGGTGCTGAACAGCAAGACAGTATATGAAGATTGAGATAGATCGAAACTATGTGATCGATCTCTGTTTGAACTGAAAAAAGGCGAGCACTCTCGGTCGTTTGCACTTTTTTGTATCATCCTACAGGGAGTAGTGTGCCTCATCCCTGTTGTTCTCTCATATGAACGCCTTAGTTGTTTATGTTTTGAGGTAGAGTTTAGGAGTGTTGTGGACATCAAATCAGCAGGAATGATCGCCAGCTGCGTGTGATGCGAAGAGTATCTGACGGCTTGGTCTGAAGTTTGGCCTTTCTAATTAGCTGATTTGTTTGTATTTGTTTTCGGTCCTACTATGTATCCTGTATCTTTATTATATACATCCTTGAAGTTTCTTATGTATGGTGTGAAATGCTATTCAAAAATATAACTACGTGTTTGCCTGGTATCTGATCCAGGCCAGAGTGAACTCATGTGGTATAATTTATGATTCTACTGAAGTTTCATATTTTGCCGCGGGGTGCTAACTAGTGATACTGATGACACGCCTCCCGCGGGGTGCAAGGGATTAGCTTATGGGAGAAGGAAATGCAAGGCTAGTGGGCAGCAGAAACAAACATCATCTCACGCACGGCCTTCTTATCTTACGCTCTGCCCCCCCCCCCCCCCGCG
>LAPY01002279.1:61320-79507 GCA_000970635.1 Eragrostis tef
ACCTAATTTGGAAAAATAAAACTTGAAAGTAAGGATCCATTAATTAGTGCAGCTTTATGCGCATGTGTCAGCTTACCCCTTTGTAGCCTTGCATGCTAGGAGTCGGCTGTAGTTAGCCATTTTTGAACGGGTAAGACTTGTTGAGTATTAGTTGCTCAGGCTTTGGCTCTATGATGACTTGTGCAGGTAGTACCTTTATTCCTGACTCTACTAGTGGAGGAGGTCAGTGGGACGGACAGCCTCCTGAGGGCTGGACGGTCCACTGGGAGCTGGATGAGTGATCTCTAGCTGAGTTCGCATCATCGGGCTTGTGATGCGGATTTATGTATCGTGAGAGCGTGTTTTATGTATCTTGTTCTCTAGACTTGTACTTTGTTCGCTATTCAGACTTCCGCTGTGCTACTTGATGTTTTAATCGGATTAATGTAATAACTTAAAGACTTAATTTGTGCTTTTTACGTGATGTAAATGACTCGATCCTGTGAAAAGCGGTAACGCTACATTTCAGTGCCAGAATATTGTGTCTCCATGTTTTTGAGTGTAGGGAAAAGTTTTGTACAACAGTTCTTGAGCTAGAAAGTTTTTCAATTTGAAATTACGTGATTGCAATGAGGCAGGCATATATAGGGCGTTTACGTGGGGTGTGTACCATGAATAGATCTCACAAGGGAACCACAAGAAGATAACAAAAGTGGGCACTTGAATAAATAGTGACCCTAACAAGATATATTTTTTTCCAAGCATATTTGAATATGATATGAATTTCCCTGTTGATGCCGGTGCAACTTTTTTTTCTGAATTCCTAATATTGACATAGTTAGATAAAGTGCATCTTTTAACTGAATCATTACAAAAATGTTATTGACCAAAAAAAAACTCAAGTCATGCACTTTTCAGAAGTACACTTTACAGGATGTAGCAAAATAGCACCATCTCAGTTATCGGTATGCCCCGTCCCAATTGACAGGAAGTGCAATGAAGTGCATTGCGGCCACCTAGCTCATAGCTAGAGGAGGAACTACCAACGTTATGCTCCAAACGCCGACCCTGACCACCGGCGCCGTAGATCCTTTGTCCTTCAGCTAGCGTGCAACGCGGCGGCTGTGCCTCAGCCCTCAGCCGACAACGCTGGGTGTCACAGCGAACAGGTGCCGGCATGAGGCCGGTGGCCGTATTTGCCGCTGGCAGGATCCAAGGAAATCTGATGTTCGGGCCATCAACGAAGTTAGCCGACAGGTTCTCATCTGAGCGGGCACACCCGTACTCCGATCCGTGGGTACACGGTCGGTGTTGTGGTCGTAGACTCCGAAAACGGCCGGCCCCTGTGTTCCTGAAGGACAGGACCCACATGTGGCGCACCTCGCACGGGTCGCTGGACCAGATTGTCTCCACTCAACACAGAATGCTTTAAGGCATCGCCTCTGATTCCCAGTGCCTCCTAATTCCACACTGCATACCCAGTGCATGTACATATGCTCTCGCGTTGTCCATGAGGAAAAGTTTTTGTTCCACTTCTCGGTCTTTGGTCGCCAATAAAGCAGGCATATATAGAGTTTGTGTGGGGGTGTGCACCATAAATCTGGTAAGTACACGGCCAGAAGAGAACAAGACTGGGCACAATTGTGAATGATTTGCCGACCATACCTCTACTTTCATTTCAAATATGTATCAGTTCACGTCAGTTAATTCAGACGAAGTAAATAACTTTCTGTTTTTTGGTAGTCACGGTAGGGTCATTTGCAGAATTGTGTCAGTAGTACTACTTGTAATAACTCCAGGCATAAATGTGTTGAGAGAAGCGAACCTGACTAAAAAATTTAGTGTTTCAACTCCACAAGTACGCAGACCATGCTACTATCGCATAGTTGATTTTCACAGGTATATAAATTCAATTAAATTATGAAACTGAGGACATTCATCATTCTACTAACTGGCTGTTCAGGTTCAACAAGAAAAGATACTGTTTTGGTACAGTGGTGGTAGATTTTGTATACACCCTGCATTCTAGAATATAAGGGATTGAAGGTTTGGTTAAAATTTGTCATGTTTGACCAATAATATCTAGAAAAATAAAATATTTTAAATAAAATAAATTGCATATGATGATAGATGTTTTTATAGTGAAATAATTTAAATTTTGTTAAGGTTTCTCAATATTTTGTTATTGACATCAAAGTTTAAAATATTTTATTTTGACCAAACCTTCAATCCCTTATATTTTGGGACAGAGGGAGTAGTATTTTCATAATTGCAGTGGTGGTTGTTTTTTTTCTACTCTTTCTTGCATTAATATGTAACTTCTATCTCTTGAGAGTGAAAGCTTGTTTTATTGGTTAAAACAATAACTGAGTCTTTAATGTTAGTAATATAGTAGAAGTTGATATTGACTTTCTGCTGTGAAAAGAAGGTATCCCTGAAGATTGAGAAAGCACTAATTAAATTTCAATTAGAGTTCAATGGAAAAATACTACCTGATCAAATAGAACAATCATATCATAGACCGGTGCATCCTACACATGATCACAATGTTCATGAAACATTATTATACGCTTTTTGATGTACATGAATACTGTTGTTATCAGTGTTTAATTTCATGGAGCTATTGCCATTCGAATACTCTTCAGTCTCTATTCTCTTTTTTATGTGCGTAATTGACTCATCAGTTTGTATAATGGTACACGCATACTTGAGCACATCATCCATGTTTTGACAAATACACTCGGCAAAAGCTTACACTCGGCAACACGCACACGGGGAGAGAATACTCAGAAAATGGCCCATTTGCCGAGTGTTTTTTATCGGGCACACGGCAAAAGTTTTTTTGGTGAATGGATGCTTGTGAAAAATCTTTGATTCAAGTTCTGTAACCCTCAGTCAAAAGGAGATTATGATGGAGGGAACGTCAACCCTAGAAATGTCACTAGTTTAAGATATGACTAAGCCTCGCTTGGACCAGTCCACTGTGCTTCTTCGCCGGTTAAGACTGATGTCTATCATTCCATGCACACATCTCATTTTTATGCTGTCCCATGGCATGACATGTCACACCAAGAAGGAATTTACCTGCAGGCCATTTTTCAACCAAGAGTGAAAATACGTCACCACCAGCCTATACCATCGTTAACTTTTGTCATGTGGCTTTCAGGGATCCCCAACTTCAGTGAAACCATGATACCTGCTTCTACTCTATGATTTACATTCGCTTACAACTTTACACATCGTTCGCTTACATCGCCGGAGCAGCCAACGTTCTCTTCGCCTTCGTCACGTGCTGTTGACAGCGGGGACTGCTAACGATGGAACGCTCGGTGCTTGTGGCAATGACGTTGTTTCTCCAATGCAACTCAGTCTAATGTTGCGAGTGCGATTGGAGCAAAAACCAAGCGCGTGACCTGACCAGGAACAGGGTCGAGAAAAGGCGCGGGAAAGGGACGCGGTCAAAGGCAGGGTCTGCTGTGCCGGCCGTCCAGCTGCCTCGGGGTCTTAACCGAGCAGGGGAGGCCGTACTCCGACCACAGCTGGAATCACGTCGAGCTGCGATCATTCCTGGACTTGCATACAAAGATTTGCCGATACTCTGACTGATTGTTGGACTAGTTTGTTTCCACCGGGCACAGAATGCTTTCAACCATCGCCTCTCAGTCCCGGTGCCTCCTAATTCCATACTGGATACGTCCTGTGTCAGAATAGGGAAGAGTTTTCTCTAAATTCTGAGCTAGAGATGTTTCAATTTGGTGGTCTCTGGTTTCAAACAATTGGCAAGGCATATATAAGGTTTGTGTTGGGTATGCATTATTCTCACTGGAACCAGAATTAATGACCACAGCTGCGAATGATATACCAATCATACCCCTGCTTTTTCTCTAAACATGTATCAGTTCATGTCTGCTACATTTATTGGCCTCAAATCTTGCTTGTTGTAGCTAGCAAAAAGGGAACAATCAAAACTTCGATGAGAAATCTAGAGTACTAATTCTGATCGTGGTCTCTTCGTCTAAAATGGTATAAACCAGAACTATAAAACATTTTTTTAGTGTGTTATTAGAGCAAAATGTACACTGTATTTTTTTTTAAAAAAGTTTATTTACTTAATTAACTTGGTCATTAGGGGTGTCAAGTGCTCTCCAGGTGTAGCACTACAAGCCGAATTGTACACAATACGTCCAAGCCATTCCAACTCATACAACACATGGAAACAAATGTCACCTTATTTATTTTCCTACCAAATACGACAGAAGGCAACTACGACCAACTAAATACAGACGCAGGAGCAACTACAAATGTTATGCTCAAAAAGCACCGACCCTGACCACCGGCGCCGTACATTCCCGGAGCAACCGACGTTGATCTCATCGCCTCCGTCACATGCTACTTCACGAAAACGCCGGGGTGCCTGTGGCGACAGCGCTACTCGAGGGCGTCGGAAGTCATTGCGAACAAGGCCCGGAGCAGGTGCTGGCTTGGAGAACGGGAGGCCTCACGGTAGGGTCCAAGGGCTTGTTCAGAAGTTCCTACGTCTACAGGTTCTCACCTGAGCGGACACGCTCTACAGGTTCTCACCTGAGCGGACACGCCTGTAATCTGATCCGTGGTCACCATGGACGGAGCTGGTTGGTGTTGTAGTCGTCAACTCCAAGCACGGCTGGCTTCGCAGTGAGATGCGAGCGTTCCTAACTTTGAGGTCCCGAATGTGACACACCTTGCATTGGTCCCTGGACAAGATTGTTTTCACCTGGCACACGATGCTTTCAGGAACCGCCTCTGCTTTCCGGTGCCTCCTAATACCATACTGCACAAGAAGTGCGAGCTAGAAGAACGTTCTAAAGACACATATAACACATATAGCATCTCATAGTCGTGATATTGCCTTGTTCATGAGAGAATAGGGAAAAGTTTGTTCAACTTCTTGGTCTGGGGTTACCAATAAAGCAGGCATATATAGCGTTTCTGTGGGGTGTGTGCACCATAAATTTCATAAGTGCACAACCAGAAGAGAACCAGAACCGACCATACAATTGTAAATGTGTTAGTTCACCTCAACTACATTTTTTTCCCGAGGGACACACCAGCTATATGTTTTGGATGCTAGTGGCAAAAAGATCATCATGAAAACTAAACACAAGTTCTGAATGGGATGCCACTTACCATCCTCTGAAATTTAGCCCTGTTCTTAGTTCAATGTTGAAATGGTACAAATAAGATAAGTTTGCTACATATTACTAGTGTGGGGAACTTCTACCAGAGGTACCCCACGTCAGGCGTAATGCCCCGACCTCTAGGCGCGGGCTGCACAAAAACAGCCAAACCCAGCAAGCACCAGGGCCACAAGGCGAAGACGCACGAGCGATGACCCGGACCCCTGACCTTCGGCTCCAAACCTGTGTGGTCGGGAGCCCGGCGCATGGCGCCCATATACAAAGACCAGCACGGTGGCAGCCCCCCTGGCTGCCCGCTCCCGCTCCTTCGGACCTTCCCAGCCGGGCATTGCCACCAGGAGATGCCCCACGACTACGAGATGCTAAGAAGAACAGCTAGATGTGTTTTGTGTCGTTAGAACGTTCTTCTAGCTTGAACTTGTGTGTCGAAATTTGAACCTTGGACTGGATTTACAGCTCGGAAGCCAAGTATATATGGCGTAAACTTCAGTCTTACAATTGCAATGGATTGAAACCCGCCCAGGGAAAAGACATGGTTAACAGAGCATGCGCGTGCCCAGTAACTACTACATACGGTCAGGATACAGTGCACAACGAATTGTCACCGTTTGCTGTAGATCGCCTCCGTCACGTGCTATTGATTTCTTACTGCTGCTGGCGGTGGAATGTCGGGTGCCTCTGGTGTTGTGATGTCAGCGAGTGTGAAGACCCTATCGTGTGACTGCGAACAGGGTCGGGACCAGGTGCGGGATTGGGAGGCAGCAGATGTGGCCGGCGCGGTCCAAAGGGATGTTCTGCTGTCCCGACCGCTCGTCGATCTGGCACGTTAGCACTGCCTCAACAGGATCTTATGAGAGCATGGGAGCCCGTACTACGACCACAGGTGGCTTCGCATCAAGCTGCGACCACTCTTGGAGTTCAGTACAAAAACGTGGCGCACCTCAGTTTGATAGTTGGACCAGATTGTTTCTGCCGGGCACATAATGCTATCAAACATTGCCTCTGAGTCCCGATGCCTCCTAATTCCATACTGGATACGGCTGGGCGACAATAGGGAAGAGTTTTATCATAATTCTGAGGTAGAGAAGATTCAATGTGGCGGTCTGTGGTTGCAAACAATTAGCAAGTTATATATAAGGTTCGTCTGGGGTATGCATTATTCTCACAATGCATGTGCACCCGACCACATGGGAACCAGAATGGCGATATCTGCGAACACATATCTTTCGTGTCTTACATATATTGACCTCAAATCTTTCTTGTTGCAAAATGGGAACAATCAAAGCTGGGATGAGAATCTAAGATTAGTGAATCCGTTAAAAAAAAAAAGACGCCAAACATTTTTTTTTGAAAATGAATAGAAAATGTCACAGCATATGTACAGTGTGACATTAGCGCATTGCTGCTATACAATATCAGCATCCATGTTTTCATGGTGCACAAGGGAAGCCTGTGTGGAACATAAAACTTACGTGTTATGGTGTCAGATTGGTTTAAATTAATTCACTGTTCAGTAGCCTAACCCTATTATTGGTTGTTGGAAAGAATGTACTCGTGCATCCGTATGTAGTTGATGTCATTTTTGAGATTTCAAAAGGAGTTCTTTAATTAACATTTTGATTATTATATTCATTTGTGTCATTAGTTTGAATACATTAATTAGTAACAAACATTCGTTCTAGAGTTATCATCTAAGCAAAAAAAGGAGCAAACATAAAAAGGAGCACAAAAATTTGAATATAATATGTGACATGACTTTCCCTATTGACGACAGGGCAATTTTTTGTCTCTCCTAATGTTGACATAGTAACAAAATAGGGCATCTTTCAACTGAATTATCACAAAAAATGTAAGCCAGTGCAGTTTTCCTATTTGTTAGCACCATCTCAGCAGTCAGTATGCTTCAGTTAACAGTAAGACGGCACAACAAAAGTGCATTGCGGCCACCTAGGTTCTGTTAACATAGTAGTCATAAGGTCCTATGAAGAGCAGCTATCTGTACGTATGTTGTGGGACGTCATAATGTTTTTATAGCTTGAAAAATCGTGCATCAAAATTTGAACCTTGGACTGAATTTACAGCTCTGAGGCCATGGGCGGCATGGATTTCAGGCTTTCTTAGGCTCTGAATTCTACTTTTTGAGAAATAAAAGCAGGAATTTGGCGCAGTGGAGGTCGAAACCGGCCGGCGCTGAGAAAATACATGGTTAACGGACGAACGCGCGCACCCAGCAACTACTAATTCACGTGCATATCCGGGATACAGGAGCAAAAGATTAAGAGAATTATCGCCGTTCGCTGTACATCGTCGGAGCAGCCGATGTTCTCAAGGCCTCCTTCTGTCCTTCACGTGTTGTTGTTGTCGTCCAAGGTCAGCCGCGTCTGCCAGCAGAGGATGTCACGTACTGAAGTGCATTGCGGCCACCTATGTTATGTTAACCTAACGTTCAGGAGATGGTAAGAAGAGCAGCTATATGTGTAATAGGTGTCGTCAGGACCTTTTTTTTTTTTGCTTGGACTCTTGTGCGACGAATTTTGATACTTGGACTGAAATCTATCTTTTGAGAAACGGAAGCACAAATTAAGCACTTTGTGGAGGTCCAAACCGGCTCTGGGAAACGACACGGACACATGTGTGAGCTCAGAACTGCCAACTATACAGGGATGCAGGAGGAACTACCAATGTCATGTTCCAAACGCCGAACCCAACCCCGGGCACCGTACATCGCCTGTCTTTCAGGAGCGACTGACAGTGTAGATAGGTGTTGTTGTGGTAGAAAAAAGCATATATATATATATATTATATGGTGTCCGATTGATTTCGAGCTGCGATCATTCCTGGACTTGCATACAAAGATTTGCCGATACTCTGACTGATTGTTGGACTAGTTTGTTTCCACCCGGCACACTGACAGTGTAGATAGGTGTTGTTGTGGTAGAAAAAAGCATATATATATATATATATTATATGGTGTCCGATTGATTTATATTAATTCATTGTTCAGTGGTCTAACACTATCATTGGGCCGGCATGCTTTCATTTTTATAAGTAGCGACCATATATAGGAGCGTCGCATCGATCGACGAGGCGGCTGCGTCAGGCTACAATGCTGGGTGTCTCTCTATTCTCCAATGGAGCCGGGATCTGACGCTGGCAGGATTCAAGGGCATCTGCTGTGCCGACCGTCCATGAATTTAGCCGTGCCTAGATAGCTTCTCGTCTGAGCGGGCAGACCCGTACTCCAATCCGTGGGTACATGGTCGGTGTTGTGGTCGTAGACTCCGAACACGGCTGGCCCCTGCGTTCCTGAAGGACAGGACCCAAATGTGGCGCACCTCGCACGGGTCGCTGGACCAGATTGTCTCCACTTAACACAGAATGCTTTAAGGCATCGCCTCTGATTCCCACTGCCTCCTCATCCATAATGCATACCCCATTGCATGTACATATGCTCTCTTTGTCCATGAGGAAAAGTTTTTGTTCCACTTCTCGGTCTGTTAAGGCCAATAAGACAGGCATATATAGAAATTGTGAATGATTTGCCGACCAAACTTTCATTTCAAATATGTATCAGTTCACATCAGTTAATTCTGACGATATAAATAACTTTCGGTTTTGTGGGTAGGGTCATTTGCAGAATTGTGTCAGTAGTACTACTTGTGATAACACCAGGCATAAATATGTGTTGACAGAAGCGAACCTGACTCAAATATAAGGGATTGAAGGTTTGGTTAAAGTCAAAGTTTTGTCAAGTTTGACCAATAATATCTACAAAAGTAAAATATTCTAAATAAATAAATTGCATATCATGTAGATATTTTATAGTGAAATAATTTAAACTTTGTTAAAATTTCTCAATATTTTTTTATTGATATTAAAGTTTAAAATATTTGACTTTGACCAAACCTTCAATCCCTATATTTTGAGACAGAGGGAGTAGTTTTTTCTTAATTGCAGTGGAAGCCAGTGCAGTTTTCCTATTTGTTAGCACCATCTCAGCAGTCAGTATGCTTCAGTTAACAGTAAGACGGCACAACAAAAGTGCATTGCGGCCACCTAGGTTCTGTTAACATAGTAGTCATAAGGTCCTATGAAGAGCAGCTATCTGTACGTATGTTGTGGGACGTCATAATGTTTTTATAGCTTGAAAAATCGTGCATCAAAATTTGAACCTTGGACTGAATTTACAGCTCTGAGGCCATGGGCGGCATGGATTTCAGGCTTTCTTAGGCTCTGAATTCTACTTTTTGAGAAATAAAAGCAGGAATTTGGCGCAGTGGAGGTCGAAACCGGCCGGCGCTGAGAAAATACATGGTTAACGGACGAACGCGCGCACCCAGCAACTACTAATTCACGTGCATATCCGGGATACAGGAGCAAAAGATTAAGAGAATTATCGCCGTTCGCTGTACATCGTCGGAGCAGCCGATGTTCTCAAGGCCTCCTTCTGTCCTTCACGTGTTGTTGTTGTCGTCCAAGGTCAGCCGCGTCTGCCAGCAGAGGATGTCACGTACTGAAGTGCATTGCGGCCACCTATGTTATGTTAACCTAACGTTCAGGAGATGGTAAGAAGAGCAGCTATATGTGTAATAGGTGTCGTCAGGACCTTTTTTTTTTTTGCTTGGACTCTTGTGCGACGAATTTTGATACTTGGACTGAAATCTATCTTTTGAGAAACGGAAGCACAAATTAAGCACTTTGTGGAGGTCCAAACCGGCTCTGGGAAACGACACGGACACATGTGTGAGCTCAGAACTGCCAACTATACAGGGATGCAGGAGGAACTACCAATGTCATGTTCCAAACGCCGAACCCAACCCCGGGCACCGTACATCGCCTGTCTTTCAGGAGCGACTGACAGTGTAGATAGGTGTTGTTGTGGTAGAAAAAAGCATATATATATATATATATTATATGGTGTCCGATTGATTTATATTAATTCATTGTTCAGTGGTCTAACACTATCATTGGGCCGGCATGCTTTCATTTTTATAAGTAGCGACCATATATAGGAGCGTCGCATCGATCGACGAGGCGGCTGCGTCAGGCTACAATGCTGGGTGTCTCTCTATTCTCCAATGGAGCCGGGATCTGACGCTGGCAGGATTCAAGGGCATCTGCTGTGCCGACCGTCCATGAATTTAGCCGTGCCTAGATAGCTTCTCGTCTGAGCGGGCAGACCCGTACTCCAATCCGTGGGTACATGGTCGGTGTTGTGGTCGTAGACTCCGAACACGGCTGGCCCCTGCGTTCCTGAAGGACAGGACCCAAATGTGGCGCACCTCGCACGGGTCGCTGGACCAGATTGTCTCCACTTAACACAGAATGCTTTAAGGCATCGCCTCTGATTCCCACTGCCTCCTCATCCATAATGCATACCCCATTGCATGTACATATGCTCTCTTTGTCCATGAGGAAAAGTTTTTGTTCCACTTCTCGGTCTGTTAAGGCCAATAAGACAGGCATATATAGAAATTGTGAATGATTTGCCGACCAAACTTTCATTTCAAATATGTATCAGTTCACATCAGTTAATTCTGACGATATAAATAACTTTCGGTTTTGTGGGTAGGGTCATTTGCAGAATTGTGTCAGTAGTACTACTTGTGATAACACCAGGCATAAATATGTGTTGACAGAAGCGAACCTGACTCAAATATAAGGGATTGAAGGTTTGGTTAAAGTCAAAGTTTTGTCAAGTTTGACCAATAATATCTACAAAAGTAAAATATTCTAAATAAATAAATTGCATATCATGTAGATATTTTATAGTGAAATAATTTAAACTTTGTTAAAATTTCTCAATATTTTTTTATTGATATTAAAGTTTAAAATATTTGACTTTGACCAAACCTTCAATCCCTATATTTTGAGACAGAGGGAGTAGTTTTTTCTTAATTGCAGTGGTGGTTGCTTTTTTCTAATTTAATTGCATTAATATGTAACTTCTATCTCTTGGGAGTGAAAGCTTTTTTTGTTGGTTAAACCAATAACCTGAGTCCTTAATGTTAGTCATATAGTAGAAGCTGATGTTGACTTTATGCTATGAAAAGAAGGTAGCCCTGAAGCTTGAGAAAGCACTAAATTTCAGTTAGAGTTCAATGGAAAAAAAACTACCTGATCAAATAGAACAATCATATGATAGACCGGTGCATCCTACACATGATCACAATGTTCATGAACTATTACGCTTCATGATGTACGTGAATACTGTTGTTTTCAGTATTTAATCTCATGGAGTTATTATTATTCGAAGACTCTCCTGTCTCTCTCACTACTGGAAACCGGCAAACAACTCTTTTGCCGACAGCCGAAGTCAGGGATCTCGGCAAAGCACCGACACACGGTAACCTAATTAACAGTTTGCCGAGAGCCACCACGAACGGCTCTCGGCAAACAACTATTTTGTCGAGAGCCAAGTAGCTCGCACTCGCCAAAAATCAACCGACTCTCGGCAAACAAAACGACTCTCGGCAAAGTGGTGCACGCGACGTCAGTCACGAACGGAGCCAGATCTGTCAAAATTTGCTGAGAGCGCCGTTAGTGACACTCGGCAAAGAAAATTTTGTGGCTCTCAGCAAAAATTGACATTTGCCAAGAGCCGGACCCACTCTCGGCATACATATTTTTTTTGGGGTGAAAATGTTTTTCTGTCATCCATATTTGTATGCATGGTAATTCATGTCAAAATTTGGTATTTTTCTGAACCGTTTGCTATATTTGAGTAATTTATTTCCTTTAAAGTATTTGTTGAGGATGAGTCAAATTTGAACTGCAAGTGAATTAAATAATGAAATATAGTGACTCAAAAAATGTTATTCATGTTTCTGAGTCCAATCTGATGATTGTGATCTTGTATGTGTGTGTGATTTTGGTCCAGTTTGTAATCAATTTGAACATTTTATTAAATTTTGTCAAAATTATTTGCCGAGTGCCCCATAACTTTGCCGAGAGCCACGTGCTAGGCACTCGGCAAAGTGGCAATTCTTTGCCGAGTACTGAAACGGCACTCGACAAAAAAACCATTCTTTGGCCGAGTGTCGTGGCTCCCCCCCCCCCCCCCAGGGTCGACGTTTGCCAAGAGTCTGGCCACATGGCGCTTGGCAAACATGCCTCTTTGCCGAGCGCCAGACCACGTGGCTCTCAACAAAGACTTTGCCGAGTGCCCGACCAAAAGCTCTTGGCAAAGACTTTGGCGCTCGGCAAATTAAAGGAGGGATCTCCCGTAGTGTCTTTTCTTTTTGGTGTGTGCAATAGACTCATCAGTTTGTATAGTGGTACACGCATGCTTGAGCACATCATCGATGCAACAGGAGTAACTCTAATTGAGACTTCTTGTACCTATTAATACAAGTTGGTGAATGGATGCTTCTGAAAATCTTTGATTCAAGTTCTGTAACCCTCAGTCAAAAGGCGATTATGATGGAGTGAACTTCAACCTTAGAAATGTCATTAGTTTGATATGAGTAAGCCTCGCTTGGACCTGCCCACTGTGCTTCTTCGCGATGTCTATCATTCCATGCACACATCTTATTTTTATGCTGTCCCAATGCATGACATGTCACACCAAGAAGGAATTTACAGGCATGCCATTTTTCAACCAAGTGTTAACCTATACCACTTGGTTTTGACTCTTGGCACAGAAATTAAAGAGAAGTGGAAAAAGGTGGATGCATAGAAAACAAGGAGGAAAGAGATAGAGATAGAGTTCTATGGGGAAGAAAGAAAGGTGCATTGGAGGAGTGAAAATACGTTTTTTTTTTACTTTTCTTGCCTTTTTTATATGTTTCTTGCCTTTCTTGTATGTTTAGTCACTTTTAGGAGGCATGTAGCAACTAGGAGCTAAAAATTTAGGACGTGGGCAGGCAAAAAGTTTAGTCATTTTTAATCGTCATATTTGAATCCAAATTGACAAAAATTAGCTAGCCAAAAGTTTAGGAGGTGGATCAAACATACCTTAGAGTACTGATTCCGATCAAGGGTTCTTCGTTTAAAATAGTATAAAGCAGAACTATAAAACATTTTCTAGGTGTTATTACTAGAAGAAAATGTAAACCGTATGTTTCAAAAAAGTTTATTCCCATAACTTGGTCATCAGGGGTAGGGGTGGTGTCATGCGAAGACACAGTCTCTGTCTAGGTGTAGCACTACAAACCGAATTATGTAACACATCAAAGCCATTCCATCTCATACAACACGAAACAAATGACACCTTATTTAATTTCGTGCTCACTACGATTCAAATACAAAAGGCAACAACCTACTACATGCGGATACAAGAGCATCTATCAATGGTATGCTCCAAGAGTCGAACCTAACCACCTACCTCGCTGGATTGTCGCCCAGCTCCCTCACCCGCTCAATTGCGAGCATACTCGGAGAACCTATGCAAGGCTGCCCACGCCCCCTTTCTTCATCGCAACACTATCCTCTCCCTTCTCCTCTGTCATGGAAACGTCGGCCTCCGCCTAGCTGCCCGACGCGCCGTCGGGATCAAAGTCGTGAAGATATACCGGTCGACGTGGTCGTCATCTTAATTATTTCCAATGTCGCAGCAGAGGTGCTGGAGGTGAGCTAGCTCGCGAGCCAGCTCAAGCTCGTATCGAGCCGAGCCAACATTCCAGCTCGTTAAGATAACGATCTGAGCCGAGCCAACTCATTATCCTAACAAACTGGATCTGAGCCGGCTCGGTAGTCCAGCCCTAGTTGACATCACGGAACGTCAGGTGCCTCATGCGAGCGTTCCAATAAACCTCGATCTCGTGTCACAGCGAACAGGGCCCGGAACAATTTCCCGGCATCCGCCACATCTGACGATGCCGTGTTCCAAAGGCATGTTATGCTGTTTCAACATCCACAGGTTCTGATCCGAGCCAACACGCCTGTAATCTTATCCGTGGGCACCATTGACGGAGCCCGTTGGTGTTGTAGTCGTCGACTCCGAACACGGCTGGCTTTTGCGAGCGTTCCTGACGCTAAGGACCCAATCCTCGTGCCACTCGCACAGATTGCTGGACAAGATTGTTTCCACCTGGCACAAGATGTTTTAAGGCATCGTCTCTGGTTCCTGGTGTCTCCTAATTCCATATTGCACACCCTAGTGTATGTGTATGTATATATTTTTATATATATCTATGTTGTCTCCTTGTCCACAAGAATAGGAAATGTTTTTTTTAATCTTCTCAGTCTTCTCTTCTTTTTTTTTGCGACCGAACTTCTCAGTTTATGGTTGCCAATAAGGCAGGCATATATATATATATCGGCATTGTGTGGCGTGTCCACCATAAATCCCACAGGGCACTTCCAGAGGAGAACCAGAATGGGCATGGTAGTGTGAGTGACCTACCGAACATATCCCTAGTCTCATTTCAATTATGATCAAATCAGTTCAGGTCAGCTAAGTTAATTAATGGACTCAAATCTTGGCAGTAACAAAAAGGTGATCATGAAAATCAGAACAAGTTCTTAGGCTATGTTTGAATTCGCCTCTTAAACTTTGAGTAGACTAAGTTTTAGTCAATTTGGATCCAAACATACCGATTATAAATGACTAAAATTTAGCTAGCCAACTTTTAGCTCTTAGTCACCCTAACCCTCCTAAAAGTGACTAAATATTGGGAAAAATAGGAAAGACAAAAGTGTCCTCCTGCAACCGCCTCTGTTTTTCCGTTCATTTTCTCTCACGCGTGAGGTGGACCAGGAGCAGGGACAGTGGTGTCAGATTTTATGTTAGTTAGGATTCAAACAGGGCCTTAGTTCAATGTTGAAACGATACCAATAAGGTATGGTTGTTCTGTATTTATTATTAAAATATGACACAACTAATATATTCATGTGGTTTATATATATGATCGATCTAGTTATTCTTATTGCCGTTAATTTTCCTTGATGGCAAATAGGTAGGATGAAACTTTAATTGTGTCAATGTTGAACTCAGTTTGTGTTTCCGCTGTACCACAAGTCTACAACATTGATTGTATATCAGAACTGTGAAAGTAATTCGCCGACTGCTTCCCCAATTTTTTGGAGTACAAAAACTCAGCTTGTTCCTGGATTTCATCTCGATCCATTGAACGTGACTGAGTTGAGTTCAAAGGATAAGAAAGGTGCCACGTACAGGTTCAGAACCCAGTGCTTCGTTTCACACCTGTACGGACAACTGGGGTGGCCGCCGTTAGATCCCATCCTCACACCCAGTTCTTCCACCCTGCCGCCCCCAGAGCTTGCTGGAACAACCCATGCGTCAGCAAATCTCGATAGGACGCCGATCACATCTGTGACACCCCTGTGTCACTTCTGTCAAAAGCCTGTAAAATACTCTCAAAAACCTGAACCAAATCAGCTCAAACATAAATCTAAAATGGAAATCGAATTGTTCAAATAAATGTTAAACCAATGCTTGTGAAGCAACTCAAACTTTTCCTTAACAACCTGACCCAAACAAAAATTCTGTAGCTAGCACATCAGATCAGAGAATTTTGGAGAATTTTTCAGAATTTTTCCAATTCGGGAAGCGCCTCTAAAAATTCAGTGAAGCTCATGCAAATCCTGCTGTTCCTCGATTTTTAAATCGATTTCTGTTGCTCAAATCCCCTTAGCGCCAATGAGAATGTTGGAGCTGGATATGTACTCTTTCAACTCACAAATTTTGGTGATTTTTGGAGCTCGGGAACTACCCTGAATAATTCATGGAAATGCGTCGGATTTAATTCGCTGAAAAAGAAGAGGTCGCCGGTTCTGCTGTCAGAACTAGCTCGCCACGTCGCCGCCGGCCACTGGAGCCACGCCGCGCGCTCCCGACCGTACGCCGCGGATAAGAACCCAGCTGCCTCGCTCTTCCCCATTCTCTCCCTCGCCTGCCGTCACCCCAAACCCTAACCCTAGCCTCCATTTCCCGAGCCGAGCTCGAGCTCATGCCCGTCGCCGTCGAGCCATCTCCGGACGAGCTGCTCTACCTCAAGCTGCGTGGAAACTCCCTCAAGCTATCCATGGCAGCCGCTCTTCATTTCCCGCTGTGAGCTTTGAGGATCGGGCGATTCTTCTTCAAGTCCGGCCACATGGGCTAGCTTGTTCGTCGTCGCCGATTTCTTTCTCTCCGGTGAGTGGTTCTTCAATTACTCGCGCATGGAGGTAGCTAACTGGTTCACGCATAACCCTGACCCTGTATTTCGCCAATCCCGCAGCCCAACTCGCCGGATTTCAACTTTTCCCCGACGTCTGTTGCAAGTACGCGAACCCCTCCACGACGAACTCCTTTCTCCACGCCTCCTCGTCGTCAACCGTGTCCTCGCCGCCCTTCTACTCACCAAGGTGAAGCTCCTGAGCATTTTTCCTTGATTTTTGATGCCTTGTGCGGTGCGGGAAGCCTCGCCGAACCTTGCGCGCCCGCCGTGCTCGACGCCGGCCATCCTCGGGCCGTTCCCGTCGTGTCCAAGCCCCACAAATGGATGCGCGTTGATCCATGCTTCGTCCTGGTATTTTTATCGGATTTTTCATCTCGGTGGTGGCGGCGGGATCTCGTCAAATCTGCAGCAAGGTCTCGCATGGCCGCAGGGGGTGGCGCGGGGGCACGGCCGCAGGCTCAGCTTTTGCTTATCAATCGCAGAAGAGCAGTGCGGCAGGACTCCTATCGTGCAGGTGCACACCTCCTACCATGGGCCCATGGCCGTACCTGGACATGGATTCCTGCGCATGGCCGCGACATCCAGCAATTCCTTCATGGAACCCGGGCTCTTCATGCTTGGATCTACGCTGTCAAGACCGAGGCAATCTAGCATATTCATTTGTTTCTTTTTTGTCTAATATTTTCCTGAATCATCAGAAAATTGCTATTGACAAAAAAAAAATCAGGTGATGCAGTTTTCAGAAATACTCTTTACTGGATGTTGGAAAACAGCACAGCAGTATGCCTCATCTCAGTCAATAGTAAGCGGCCGCAACAATGTGCATTGCAGCCACCTGGGTTAAGTTAACAGAACAATCAGCATACGCTAAAAAAGCAGCTACTCCTTCTGTCCCAAAATATTTAGCGCTTATTACTTTCAAACACTACGTTTGACCACTCGTCTTATTCAAAATTTTTACGTAAATGTTTTTTATTTTTTATAACTTGTTTAACATTTGAGATGCTTCAACCATGACATGCTTGTTTTGTTGTTTGCACAAAAAATTTGAATAAGACAAGTGGTCAAAGTTAATGTCTGAAAGTGAAAAGCGCCAAGTATCCTATCATGGAGTGAGTATATGTGTAATCTGTCTTGTCAGCACGTTCTTCTAACTTAGTGCATCGAAATTTGAACCTTGTGTATTGAATTTACAGATCCGAGGCCTACGAGGTCAGCACGTTCTTCTAACTTAGGCTTGCGATGGATTGAAACCGGCGCTGGGAAGAGACAGGTTAACAAAGCATGCGCGTGCGGCGTGCCCAGCAAACTACGGACATACGGTACGGTCAGGGCACAGTAGCAAAACGAATGGTCGTCGTTCGCGGTACATCACACGAGAAGCCGGCGTCTTGATCGCCTCCGTCACAAGGAACGTCAGGTGCCTCCTGAAGCCCGTTCGGTCTGGTGTTGCGAGGTCAGCAAGTTCGGAGACACCAGCTCGTGACCGGGAACAGGAACTGGAACAGGTGCGGGAACGGGAGGCCAACGTCGCGAGAATGTGGCCGGCGCGGTCAACGTGCATGTTCTGCTGGGGTGACCGGCCGTCCGGCACGTTAGCGCAGCCACGACAGAATCATATCAAAGCGATGGAGTATGTGTAGCGTTCCGCCTCCCTGAGGCCAGGCTCATATACCTGGCAGCTTTTTAGGATCTCAAGACTATCCTTACAGACTAACACATGTCTTTTCTGCACATTTTGTCCTCACTCGTGCGCACCCGAGAACAACTTTCCGGTCGGTCACCCATTTCAAAATTGCTCCAGGCCAAGCATGCTTAACCTCAGAGTTCTTTTGAGATGAGCTACCGGAAAAGAAGTTGTAACTTGTTGACATGAGTATTCTATCACTCACCCCCTTAGAAGACCGA
>LAPY01002280.1:3249-17322 GCA_000970635.1 Eragrostis tef
GAACAAGCCTCCACAATCATAGCCTTTACCAATAAATTGTTCACTTTTAGACATGACAAGTTTATTAGAATCAAACACTAGCCTAAAACCATCCCTACACAACAGAGATCCACTAACTAGATTTTTGTTGATAGAAGGGACATGCTGCACGTTCCTCAGTCGCACAATCTTTCCTGAAGTGAACTTCAAATCGACCGTACCAATACCATGAACAGAAGCATGCGACCCATTTCCCATCAAGACGGAAGAATCCTTAGCGACCTGGTAAGAAGAGAACATAGAGGCATCAGCACACACGTGAACATTAGCACCCGTATCAAGCCACCAATTAGTGGATTGAAACACTGAAAAAATAGAAGGTAAATCATACCCACTATTTTCACCTTCAGTGTTGCCAATAGTCACCATGTTTGCAGACCTCTGCTCCTGTTGAGGTTTTTTTCTTTACGGTTTGGGCACTTCTTTGCCCAATGATCAGTAGCACCGCACATGAAGCAACCCTCGTCCTCCTTGCTTCTCTTCTTTTTGAGATAATGGTTTGTTTAGGCTTATTGTTTTTTCTCTTGCCCTTGTTGGACCTCTGATGCTGCTGCTGCACCACATTGGCACTGGGCTGGCCCTCAGCTCCTTTAGATGATCGTCCATCCTTAGCCTGAGATTTCTCCTCAACATCAAGAGAAGCAATTAAATCTAAAACAGAAATCTCTTGCCTCTTGTGTTTGAGCTGTGTGGCGAAATCCCTCCAAGCCGACAATCTTAAAAAGTTCGAGTTCCTTCACCATGCACTGTATTTCATGAGCCTGCTCGACTATTGAACGGTCATCGACCATCTTATAGTTATCATACTGCTCCATGATATACAACTCAGCGCCAGTGTCTGCACCACCATAGGTGTTACATAGAGCATCCCACAACTTCTTAGCGGTTTCATGCACAAAATACACATCATTAAGATGGTCCACAAATGCATTTAACACAGCGCCTTTGAAGATTGTGTTAGCATCAGTGTAAGCTTTCTCCTGCTCAGCAGTCAACGGGCCTTCTGGTTTGCCATTAGACACCTAGAACGCATCCATGGAAGTAAGCCACAACGTGACTTTTACTTGCCATCTCTTGAAGTGCACGCCACTGAATTGCGGTGGCCTCAGTGCATCGACATAATAAGGTTTTTGGATTCACTTGGCTCAGTGCATCTAGCCATTAAACCAAAGTGCATATAATAAGATTTTTGGATTGTTGGAAATAATAGCACTTTTAGATTTAATTTAATCCAGAAATAAATCATGAACATGATGAATAGATTGCATATTAAATTAGACAAGTCTACGCAAAATCTAGACAAGTCTAAAACCATAGTAGGTGAATATTTCGCAGTACTACAGTACAAATATGGATCATATTAGCATATATGAGAGACATGTTTTCAGAGAGGACGTACTGATCGTCCAAAGGAGTCGAAGAAGCCGGAGCGGTTGGTGATGCAGAAGAGCCGGGACAACGGAGAAGACATTGACGAAGGCGATGTCGAGCAGCAGCCCGCCAACTCAAACGTAGAGGAAGATGAGCCGTGGTGGAAGCAATCGAGCAGTCACGCAGAGCGCTTTCTAAAAACCTTATTCGCCCTCTCCCGGTGCAGGAGCTCAGAGGATGATAGTTCCGGAGACCTGCTCTCCCATCCGCCGGTGCATGCCGATGATCGGGATGAAGTAGACTACGTGTGGTGGCGCAACAGGTAGAAAGGACAAACCCTCATGTTTAGACTAACTCTTGAAAGATTCCCAATTTTAGGGTTCTTCCAAATAGTAGTCTATTTTCTGTGTCTCTTGTGACAAGGGGTCTATAGATACATATACTCGTGAAGAGGTGTCTTTTCGCCATGAAGAGGTGTCCCTTCGCTATGAAAAGGTGTCTTTTCACCATGAAGAGGTGTCCCTTCGCTATGAAGAGGTGTCTCTTCGCTATGAAGAGGTGTCTCTTCACTTAGAGTAGGGGACAAGTAACATGTATGTGTTCACATGGTTATAGAGACACGTTCACTTGATTATGTGCCTTTCTCTACATAATGGGCCTTTGAGATTTAATGAGAATATTAATAATATATGTGGGCCCATATATTCTAACAGAGTTAAATTATTTTATAGTAAATACATTTCCAACAGGATCAGTAACACGCTCGGCACAAATGAGAGCAGCAGAATAACCAGGGTGTTTTTATTATGGTCCAAACTCCAGTCCAGAGTTGGATGGAGCAGCCTAACTATGTTTAATTGATGGAGCTCTAGTTCATTTTAGTTAAGTACCTCATTTGCAATATGTTGGTCAACCCTAAGATTTCTGATGTATTTGAGGACGAAAGTTGGTCACAGGTTGTTGGGCCGGATCTGCTAAAAAAAACGTGAGGTGGAGTGGCAGCATGGGAGTACAAGATCTGTAGTTGAAGAGCTCTGCAATGCTGGGATGGAGCAAGGTAATACCTTGGAAAAAAGATTCTAGAGTCGGCTAAGGGCCATTTCCCGGCACACCTCTAGAATCGGCTACTGTGTTACCACGCCGTGATACTAAATGAGCAAGGTAGAGTATTATAATTTCTTTCACCACAATTTGAAGCATTAAGTCATCTTTTTGGTTAAATAGGTCATTGTGCGAGCTATCATCACTTAAAATTTGATCTTCAAATTTGACTTGTACGTCAAAAACAAAAAAAGACAAATCTCAATAGGGATACATACACTAGCTTGAATTATTTTGGGCAGTGAATCGAGAAAATATTTTGTTTACAGGATGAAACAAACAAAGTTAATTGTTAGGGGACTAAAATAGACTTTTCTTAAATATATGATTGACTTTTCCTTTAAACTTTTAGCAACGATATATATTTAAGTAATTAGTTACCTAAAGTGAAGTTTATATAAGTAAATTAATCACCAAAAGCGCTTCAAATCATGTTTTTGTCTGTTTGCATAAATATTTATAAAGAATAGATAAATAATGAAACAAATGAAAGATTTTGTGATGATATATATTTAAAATAGAGGAAATAAAAAGAAATTCCCTTTGTTTCACAAATAGTCATTCTAATTTTGTGCAAAGATAAATATTGTCATTCCCTGTCCTCCTACAATTTAACAACATGCGAATTACATATCACGAAAGTGTATATAACTCTTATATAACTAAACTATACATTCTTTTAGAAATATATGGTCGAAGATAGGAATATTTTGAAACAAATGGAGTAGATCTATATCTTTTTTAAAACATTTAATATTTTAGGAAGACTGTTGTCTTATTTTTTGTTTAGAAATAGTAACTTGTCGAATATGTCATTTTCCTGTTTTTTCTTTTTCTTGGTTTTACCCAACAGGGACGTCGCCTCCTTGACCCTGCTGACCCCGCCGCAGCGGCGGCGCCCCCTCCCTCTCCCGGCGAGTTCTGTTTGATCTAGGCGGGTGGATCTTGGTCAGCGAAAACTGAAGAGGAGGAGGTTTTCAGCAACAAAGCAAGCCGCGCTCGCCATGGAAGCAGTCGGAGGTGGCCAACTGGAGAGTACCGGCAATGACGAGGCGGAGGCGGAGTACCATTCCCACGATTTCGAGTGGGAGGACCTCAAGGCGGAGGTGGAAGCGGACCCTGCTTTCTCGTACCACCTCTCGCCATTCCCCGGCCCCGCAGGCACCACCAACTCATCCCCGCCGCCGCCCTCGTCAGAGGCTTGGAGAAGCTTCCACCGCCGCCACGCCACCGGCAAGTTCTTCAAGGTGGCTTCTGTTCTATCCTCTTGGAACTGTTTATCTGCCAATTCAACCAGGAGTAGTAGGAATTAGAAAACATAAGTTTTGCCTGGTTTCTACATGATTGCAATTCTCGTCAGTGTGAAGGCTTAAGTTTATGGGGCTGTGCTTGAGTTTCCAGCAATATTTTGAGGGAAGAGTATTGATTTATAGATTCGCTGTCCATATTACATGTCGTTGGTCCTAGGAAAGAGTGCAGGCTGCGAAGCTGGATAACTGTTGATGTTCTCAGTCATTCTCACAAAACTTTTGAATAGAATACTATACTTCTTATAACATCTAATTGCAAAACTAATGTAGTAAAACTTTCAGTATGAAGAACATGAGAGTTCATGCCATTAGAGATAGTAAGTTTCTAGTCCGTATTCTCATCTTACTTTTACAGGAAAGGAGGTATTTGCTTAAAGAATTTCCTGAGCTTCTCAAAATCAATGATTGTGCCAAGGTTTTAGAAGTGGGGTGTGGAAACGGAAGCACTGCTGTTTCGGTTCTACGGTATTGTTCTCAGAACAGTTATCTGTTCAGCCACCATCTGTGATTGTGAGCATTTGGAGTTACCTACTTCATAGAATACAGTGGACAGATGGTTTCCAATGGAGAACTTAGTTTCAAATTTTTCATGTTGATACAGACTAGTTACATTTCGAAAATTGCTTCCCAGTTTGATACGGTTTCATACCATATATATTTAGCCCTACTTTGTAACATTTTCAAGCCCTGTTTTGTATGATCAATGCAGAGATGTAGCATCTTAATCATAATTAACCTGGCCTTAATTCCTAATGGTAACACGACCATAATTGTGGTTTCTTCAGGTCTAGTGAAAGCACAACTGTCTTTGCTTGTGACTGTAGTAAAGACACTCTTCAGAAGGCAAATGAGATTATATCCAATACGAAAGGGATTGATGCCAAGGATAGGTTCCACCCCTTTTTATTGGATTTTTCTAAAGAAACTTTTCCAGATTGGTTATTCTGCAATGCATGTGAAAGTTCACTTGGAAAGACTGCTGAAGATTTACTTGGTTATTGTTTTTTCAATAATTCCTTCATTTTGGTTTTGTTTCGCCATCATCGAGTTATGAACTTAGGTAACTGTTTTGCTTTCAGATCTGAGCCATCATAAGAGAGAAGAGCGGCCAGTCTTCCTGAGAGGGAATCAATGTTGTGTTGGTGGCATGAATTTCATTACCATGGTACGCTAGTTCCATCATGATGCTTGGTATCATTCTTTTCGCATCTTTTTTAATGTCATAACTGTGTACCCGTATCTATAATTTTAAATTCGTATTGTGGGTTTTATAATTCTGAATGCACTATTATTGGTCTGTAAATAGATGTTATATGCTTTTATTCTTTTTTATTATCAGATATTCACATTGTCGGCCATACCCTTCGACATAATGCCAACTGCTATAAAGCATTGTGTTTCTGTTCTGAAACCAGGTGGCCTTCTCCTGTTTAGGGATTACGGTAATGGCTCAGTCATGCAATGATATGATTTCACATTGCTTATGTGCAAGTGCTTTGCTGACAGCTAATTTTTGAATTAGGTCTTTATGATATGACAATGCTTCGGTTTTTGCCCCACCAAAGAGTAGGATTTCGGGAATATATTCGATCAGATGGTACCTTTTCTTACTTCTTCTCATTGGACACTGCGAGAGAACTGTTTCATGCTGCTGGATTAATAGAGGTAACTCCAAATAGCTTCAGACTCATTTTCTCAGTGTTAGATGTTACTTTTGACCTTTCACCATTCGCATCATACCCATCTAAGCCCCTTAATGCATGAGGGCCAGAGTTAATCGGTTGCTTCTTATGCTTATTTTACGGATATTATGTATGTATCTAATGCATTCTTTACATAAGAACCATCCAATTGCTTATCAGTTATAATGTGCAGGAGCGATAAACTGCTTTGTATTGTAGTTCGGTAAAGATCTTTAGTGGCGATCATTGTTTCATTTCGTTGAGGTCCTTTATTGTATTTTGCCTATGTAGTTTATATGTCATTTCCAGTTGAAGTCTACAGATTATTAGATTATGACTTGCTCATTTTTATGCAGCTGGAGCTGGAATATTGTTGTGTCACATCAGTGAATAGAAAGAATGGGAAGACGATGCAGCGGGTATGGGTACATGGAAAATTCCAAAAACCAACTAGTTGACGCCAATTAGCTATTTAGGCAGCAATATTTTGCTAGTTGATCCAGTTTCACACTAGCCATTTCAAATACAGACTAGAGGAGACTCCCTTGCGTGGATTTTGGTCTGTTGTGTGTACTTGAGTACTTGATCATATGCGTATATCTTTGTGCAGTTGTTTTTTTTCCTAGAATGTGCTTGGCACATGTTTCATTAAGAAGATATTTGTTGAGTTAGGTTTTTGTTGTTGGTGATGGTTTTCTTGGACTAAGGTCCACTATTTTTTGGTGATGCTGGGACAAGGTGTCACCTTGGATTAAGAAGAGTGACTATTCATCTACCAGACTCATTCTTCCTCGTATCATTTCAGATTAAAAGCTTTTTTTTTTGTGTGTGTGTGTGTAATCTTCAGATTACAAGTTGTGAGTGCCTTAGAACTCTGAACAATTCATAGCAACATTGGAGAGGTGTGTAATTTGGAAAATGACGCCTAATGTGAGGATGACGTGTGGTCTTAGTGTCTCACGTTCGATGACATGTGGTTCAGGGAATACTGAAAAATGGAACTATGAAGCAATAGGACTTCCGCATGCCACAGGATGATGGGAAACAAATGGCCGAGACTTACCTGAGATTGAATGATTTTCCCTTTTTATCTGTTTGGTTCAGCACACCAGAGCGTGAGGTTGACTGGCAAGCGGTAGCCAAATGATCTGGAGATATGGAGAATTCCACGATTTGCCAAGACACATTCTTAAAAATGGAATGCCACGATTTTCCACTCTTCCTTTCGCTGCTCACAGAATTCTGAACTTGTGTTCCGATGATCTGGAGATTCTACTTTGCCAACCAAACACGTTTGAAAGTCTTGTGGAGCTCAAGTATTAGCACCATATTTGATGCATCGATTCAAATAGTCACCCAGAGACGCAGGGGCCAATTTCACTAGTCACGCATCGTTTGTGTTGCAGGCGAGGCTTAAATGGTCGCTATTTTCAAGAATCGTCGTCTACTGGGGTTTGGTCGCTAAAATTCTTTCCATCTCTTACGACATGACGAGGATTGCTTGATTTTTGTAACACATAATGCAGAAGCCACTCCGAATCGAATACGCATGTTTTGTAACGCCCAATACAGGCAACCTTCAGGGATACGGTCATACATCATGTGATGATAGATCACATGTCACAGTTGGAAACCACAGCAATTTCGTAGAGTCAGTGCAACCAAAAGATATAACAGCAGGTGGCAACGAGGGGTGCCAGTGGTCACATTAAGAACTAATCAGCTAAACAAAGACAAACGGAGGATAAGTCCGCTACTCGCATTGATGCCCATCTAACCTTCCCAAAATGGATCTAGTGCGAGCGCCCATAACCTACCTACACTACGAGTTAACATGATCACATATATACAGGCGACACTACTGGTACCGCAAGAGACAATTCAACTAACTCTACTCCTTTAGGTCTTCCAGTCACCTCTTGTGATGGAACCTCACCTTCAATAAGAACTGCATCTTTACCTGCAAGACAGAAGGTTTCATGAACGATCAGCAGCGGTCTCCAATGAGCAGCAAGTAGAAATACCGAAATAAGTCTTGACCTGAGATGTATTGTAGACGATATACTCGTTATACAGAAGCTCAGAGGCCCTGACTGATGATGGCACCGGCTTGCCGCAAGGGACAACAACATCATCCCTCCACTTCACAAATTCCGACTCCAGCGGTACCGTTTTGCCTAAGCCCTTGGTCGAATGCTTCCCTCTCGGAGGTTTGTCGATGTACTAAGCCAAGAGAAAACATAGAAAAAGACAAATGATGAGACTTGAAACATATGAAGAATGAAAGATTGTGGTGATCCAAGGAATGCATCATCATCATACGAGAATATCATCCTGCATGTAACATTTGCATACTAGTAGCATGGCTTGATGGAATCATGGGAAGAGGTGAAATTCCACTGGTTAGCATTGTCCTTGACCACTATGAGCATACACGGGCTTGTGCATATTTGTCATGACTCAGAAGGACCTATAGTGTGTATGAAGCTAAACCCTAAACAAAGGGAGGGAAAATAATAGTTTCAATGATGTGCTTACTATCCCCCCTTAAGCGACCCTAAATTAGCCACAACTAGTTTTGGCGCTCAGAAGCCTGGACCAGACACAATATAATGTGTGAATACTATCAAAGAGGATACCAAAGAGCTAAACTCTTGGAATTTTTTATTAAAAACTGTTGATTGCTGAAACAATATGGTAACATGATCAAAAATATCAGAATGCAATCAATAAAAAATATTATATTCTGTTTGAAAGCCTTTTTTTAGGAAGAAAGAAAAGTAACATAAGAAATCATAATTACCATTTTAAAATACATTTAGAATCTTACCGTGGCTTTCTTTAATTCATGCATGTCTCCTAAAGCAACCTCAGAAAGAAGCATCAAACCAACTGGATTCTTCCTGTCCACGTTACAATATTGTGCACTCTTGCTAACTAAATCTGCAAAGTATAGGCCTTTGCCAAACTGTCCAAAAATGAAAGCAGCACCAATGTATCAAATTTAATCACTCCTTTAATTGATTCTATAGCAAAAACATAAGTGAATGGCGAGCAAACCATATAGCCTGAAACAGGAGCCTCGGGAGGTGCAATTCTTAGTCCTTGACTAAGAATTCCTACAAAATTCGTCAACCTTGAACCTACATATGGAGTATCGATCATGAGATGGTAGGAAGGGCATATCTAAATCTGCATTGATGTTCAAGAGATCTGCAATGCTATCAAACAAAATGTAAACAAGAGATGCGTAAATATTAGCATACTGCAGTCAAGGAAAGAACCTGCCTACAGAATATCCTTTCACCAACAAGGAATACACTCAGGCAGTTAAACCATGGAAACTATTGCACACTTAAGCTATAAGTTATTTCATTTTTTCAAAACATTCTTACCATGCCACAATAGCATCTTGTTATGCAGATTATTTTTATATTTTGAGTAATTATTAAGTTCTCCATCTCGATAAAGTGCAAAAACTTCCTCTAGTTCCAGCGACCAGTCCTTCAATTAAGAAAAGACAACATATCAGAAAAGTTCCGCAAAGAGGACCGAAAGAGCAAATATACTCTGTATCCTACATATGGGGAAAAATTGTTGGATTCTAAAGAGAAATAACATCATACCTTGTGAGTAGGAGCATGTGTGTTGAGGAGGTACCTCTCAACTAGCTTGTAATCTTCACTATCATGAGGTATTGGAGTGATGTTGCAGCGAAGTTTCTTGTACTTATCATCAAGAGATTCATCGTTGTCGCTATCAAAGCCAACTAATTTGGAAGCGATTTCAATATCCTGCAGAGCTTCAAGCATTTTCACCTACACAGAAGTCATCAGCAAGTTAGGCCTAAGAAAACTCTTTGATCATATTCAGGTACAACAACAACAACCAAAGGAACATGAGAATCATGAAACATACACTGGAACGAGAATAACCATAAATAGACTATGGAACTGCTGGTAGTAGCAAAGAAAAACATTTATGCAAAGAACAAAGAAACGAAAAATGTAGTTACCATTAAAGTTCTCTTGTAACTCATTGCAAGTGAACACCAGAAATAAAAGATTAAGCAAAATGCAAGGCATTTAGAATTTGTACCACAAATTGCAGGATAATGTGAAAATATGTTTCCATTCAGCAAAAACATATGTTCTATTTTTTTTTCTCGAATATGCAGGAGAGTTGTGCATCATTCTATTAAGAGAGGAAAAGTCCCAATACATCACCTCCTGACATGGGACAAGTGAGAGGAAGTTCCCAATAAAGAAACGAGAAAAAACTGAGTTTACTAAAACACAATAAACACAACCGCCCTGAAGTTTCTAACCCAGATAGTCAACCATATCTAGCCGCAAGGCTTTGAGGCCTCGAGCACCAGCTAGAAGGCTCACATTAACTCTGAGATGCTCAGAGATGCAACATCAAACACACAAGCATTGACGTGCTTCCAAAGGATCCATGCGCCCATGATTATAAGGGAGTTCACTCCTTTTTTTTTTTAATCTGAGTTCACTCCTTTTTTGTGCTCTTTCTTAAGAACATATGCTCTAATAGTAAATCTATTTGCATATGATCTAACGCACAAACTATTCTCTTTTGTGTTTTTTCTTTTTTTCTTATTTTTGCTTCTGTTTAAGCTGTCAGTAACATGTTTAATGGTTAGCCATCATTACATGAAGCATAACTAATTAACGTGTCGAAATGAAATACTGTTTGCAGCATTATAAGGGCATTTCTCACTTAAAAATTAAAGAACAAATATGTGTCACATATGAAGATATTACATTGATTGAGAAGTATTTGAGGGTGGATTAAGAAGTTTAAGCATAATCATATGGTACTTCGAGTTCAGGGATTAAAATTAGGTAATGGGGGCATACTTTCATCATTAAATCATCCTCATCCCGTATAATATGAGGATGAATAGAAGGAATAAGAGTGAAAAAACGATTGCTCGCGGCAACGATAAAGCTTTCTCTAACAGCCAGTTCTTGATCACCGGTGTTCTTCAATAAATTCTGTATCTCAGTTAATGCTTCAAATCCTGCAAGTATACCAAGGTAAGTATCTTCATATCAAGATAAATTTGAATGAAACAGAATGAGTGAGTTCCACGAGTAGCAATATAAGCACACCTTTATGAATATTTTCCTTGCTTAGCTTCCCAAGAGGCATTTCCGACATATTAATTTCAAATTCCATCATAGCAGCTCTAGATAACACTTTACTTTAGTATGGAGGAAAGGAGAAAAGAATATATATGCAAGCATAACCCTGAAACAAGAAATTTGACCTATATGTCTCCGCGTTGAAAAGCATCATCATGAGTTCCAGCAACTGAGGAGCAAGAGAACTTTCCATTTCACTGATATCCTTCCGTTTTGGTCCTTGCTTAACACCATAATCCTGCATTATTATATTTATTGAATGATTCAAAATCAGCAAATAATATATAGATAAATGGTGTGGTTAAACTTTTTTGTCACAACATACAATATCAAGCGGATAAAACCTCCCAGGCTGTTTATGGAAATTTGTTTTTTGCTCCCAAGCTTCCCATGGGTTTCCAGTTTTCTCAAGAAATAATCTTTTGAATTCATGGATTGCGTCCGTTTTTGACATCTCCTCCAGCTTCTGGCTTCCAATTTGTTCATTCCCAACACGTCCCCACTTCCGAAATACGTAGCATTCAGACCCATCATCCTCTTCGATTATCTGGAGTATGTAGTAGCTTCACAATAGGAACAAATAAATGGTAAAAAAAGGGGCAGAGTAACAAGACACCACAGCAAGAAATAACTTAACAGACAACACAGAGACATCATAGAATGGAATAACTTAACAGGTAGTGCATCTATTAGTTACATCACAAAAACAGGCTCATGTCTCTTTTTCTCATTCACTATTGTGCAACATTCTTGAGCACCAATCAATCTCTGACAGGCAAGAGAAAAACTTTCATTTTTCCTTTCCCCCTCGTAAACGCAGGAGAACTGCGCCTCATTGTATTAAGAAGAAAAGATGCCATATTCACAAAAAAAAAGAAGAAAAGATGCCACTTTTTCAAACTTTCTTGGTGGCAGTATGACATTTCACAAGACAAAACTTGAGCAGATATATGCTGGTTGTAGTTTGTAGGCATGGTACATCCATGAAATGGATTTGTGAAAGATTGTGACCTACTAAAGATAGTAAGACTAAAGCATTGAGAATGGTTGTGAATTATTTGAGCAAGCAAAGTGGGTTTATGACAATCAACAATAATACTAAATCAAACTATACGAACTGAAAACGCAAATTCTAAATCTCAGAAGAAAATATTTTTAAGCGAAATTCCTTGCCTGTTCACGCCTCGTGCCAGGTCAGACATGTTCAGTGTTGTATTGTATATGCTTTTTCCATCTTCAAGAATATGAGCTGTATCTTGCAAACCAGAGGACTCATGAACAGCACTTCGTCCCTTAACTTTAACAGTGACAGTTCCACCTTTTGACGACTCTAAGATGCTTTCTACTTTGTATAAATCAAACGGAAGCATCCTATTTTTTCGAACACATTCTCCAATGTAATCTTCTCTTACAATAGGTATCTTCAGCCTCCTGCAAATAAATGGACATATATTCACAACAACCCAAATATTATCTAATAAAAAGAATACATCAACATAACTGAAAAAAGATGGACGAGTTAAAAAAAATGTGCAATACCTTGCTTTCCTGACTTCAGCATTCTCGTTATCAAGCTCACCACATGAAACTAGACAATTGATATCTGCAATGCAAGTATACCGTATAAGCATCATAATTTTTCCTAGAAAAACTACCAGATAAAATGTTGCTAACTCCTTGGAGAAGTACAAGCCTCCCACGAGGCGTCACTTCAAATTACAATTACTATCCTAGTCACATTTACCAACTAAATACTCGAATTGTGGTCAGAATCCTCCAAAGGTGTTTAGCCAATGCCATGCTAGCAGATTATCCATTATGGGTGTGTTTGGTTGCTCGCATGAGCTCAGCTTGCACCGGTGGATCCGTATAAACTCACAGTGAAGAGTGTTTGGTTGTCTGCATGAGCGGATGCAGCCTGCATGAGTGGATGCAAAAATACTCTCTCATCCTGGCTTGGTGGATACGCCCAGATTGGCCTGCTCCACTCATGCAGGCTCAGTGGATGCACTGCATCTGCTTTGGGCCCACTCGTCAGTCTCATAAGCATAGTCACTTGCATCCGCTCATGCAATCAACCAAACATCTTCACAAGATTCACTACGTCCGCTCATGCAACCAACCAAACACTCTCATTTTCATGGTCACTGCATCCACCCAACCTGCTTCCCCTCATCCAGGATATACGATGCAATTCTACAAGAGCTCATGCAAGCAACCAAACACTCCCTATATGACCTTGGGTGCTCGATGCAGGTTGTCAGCGAGAAGGCAGAGGTGGGGTGGGGTTAGGGTATAAGCGTGCACTGGGGCCAACCAGATTTCCTGCTCGCTTTAGTTTATGAAGGGAAAGAAGCATGCAGCCGATTCAAAGGGCTCAAGTATGCAGGTAAATATGTCAATATGTCATCGCCTAACTTGTATTGCAACTGAACTGGCTTCTAATTCTACAGGAGGGGAGATATCAGCAATTTCCTTTCACTCCGAGAAAGAATGATATAAACAAGACACTAATTTTTTAAACAAAGCAATCCCCTGTTCTCCAATGCCACACAAATCAAAGAAGAGAACTTCATGTGTCTGACTTAAAAATTCTAGACAGAAAGGGAATAGAAGTAAACCTTTGCTAACCCTAGCATGGAAGCTGGCACCAGACTGCTTGAGTTTCTGAATCCATTCATCCTGTAATAGTTAAAAAATCAGAGCAATATCTAATTTAGAAAAAACAAAATAGACCTTGAACCACTCTAGTTATTTGCACATAGTGCAAGTTCACAATTCACATTAGCTTTAATTCAACCAAGGCAACTGATTGAGGAAAGGAATTTAGCATGAACAAAAATAAATACATTGATAATACCCTTCCTCTATTTGCTCGTTTTGCAATATAAATATGGGTACCCAGTTTACTCTTATGGATCATTCGAGCTTTTGAGAGTCAAAGAAGTTGTTCAGGGACTTATGGAATCCAACTAAAGCAAACCAGTAGCTAAAAAAATAATCGTACGATTTAAACTTTGCAATGCCAAAGATCAGCTAATTACATTTTAGTTCGCATAGCAACACATCATTAATCAAACAGAAACTTATTTTCTTGTAAATGTGGTAAGAAAGACTTTAAGGTACGAAAAACTGAATAATCATAACTATGAAACTAGTATTGTGGCTGGTGAATGCAAAACATGCAGCAAGATAAGGGAAAATTGGCATCGCTTTGACTGATGCAACTCATAGAAAGACAGCTTGTTTGCTTCAGGGACCAAAACAGCCATCCTTGAATCAGATCGACCAGTTAACATAGGACCTACTTGCAGCAAACAGAACTTTTGAAAGAGTAAAGGGAAAAAGAAAGCAGCAGGGAAAATAAACACCACCCCCCCCCCCCAAAAAAAAAAAAAAATA